>ML789605.1:772560-787147 GCA_009831015.1 Picea engelmannii | reverse complement strand
AGGAATCAAAGATCAGCGTAGTTCCTGAAATCTCAAGTAAAATCAAGACTGTCTTCCTAGAAAGATCAGCGCGGTGAAATAGTATGGTACAATGGATTATAACCTTCTGAAATCTCAAGAGAAAATTAAGACTCTCTTACTACAACGGAATCATTGGGGCGAAAAGCAGAACAGAACAGAATCTTTAGCGTTAACAGAGTTTGGCCCATTTTTATTATCATCCCAAGCGAGTTTTTTTTTATTTGTTAATGAAAGTAGTTGAATGTGAGATATTCATTTGGAGCTTTTCTCTTGCTTAGGTTTACTGCAGAAGCGGGTCGAACTCGAGATATGAATCCTGTAGCGCTATGAGATTTAGGCGCATACCAGAGGCAGACGTTTAAATGCATATGTTCTAACTACTGCAACTAGCTAGCGGGTTAAAGGAACTCGATTAATGGGAAGTTTATGAGAGTGCAAGAAAAGAACAAGAGAGATGAAAGAAAAAGATGAGAGGGATAGCGGTACACTGTAAATATGAGAGATATACGTTAGCATTCCGTGAAATTAAATCTCACAAACAAAAACATTACTAGATCGTTCATAACAATGGAGTGAACGCTATACAGTAAGATTTCTCAAGCAATTTGACGTTATAAGGAACACTTTTATTGCTGTGCGGAAACGCTGACAGGTCACAATTCAAAACAGAATTATACAGAAGGTATACAATGGGGGCGTATTCTACCTGTTAATTAATTGCTCAGTTTTATATGCATTACTCATGGTTCAACCAACATCACGTATTTTTCGGTAAATAGTTCTCGTGGTTCCAGAACCAAATGTTCACAGTTACACCAACTTTGTTCAAGGTTCTATAAACTACTCTTAGTTTCATATGCATTGCTATTAGTTCCAACAACATTATTCATCGTTTTGTAGACAATTTTGTTCAAGGTTCCATACTTAAGGAATGAGATTGAGGTTCCATACTTAAGGAATGAGATTGAAAAACTTATAAATGATGTTGACAAGGATGACTTTTACTTTTATATATAGAGTTAGCCCAGACATCTCAATCAAAGCCTTATACAAGAAGCAAGTGATTTAAGTACTAAAGGTCACTTAGAGGATTGTATTAGCATTGTATTTTTTTTCGTTTATGAGATATATGATGCACTTTTTAAGAGATGGAGTTTTTGTATTAATGAACTCAAACAGATTCATTGTCGTACTAATTAGATGGAAGCATTGTATTCACGGTATTAATGGGCACCACTTACCATTTAAATGAAATATTCAATCTTTTATTAATAGAATCATTGAGACACTTCAATAATGAAAGCAAATGAAACCATCACAAAAATTGCAATATACAAGGAAATCTAGGTGGGAGAACTCACTCACTTCCATGTAAAATAAGATAATATGATAAATTTATTTTGTAATAACGAGAACATAACAAAGTTGGCAAAAATTCTAGTCTATTATACTGAAACCATAACACATCAAGAAACAAAAACATTTATGTGAAAGACATAATTGAAATGAAATACTAATGGGTATTTTAAATTTAAAGTGGCAATTGTTGGCATGTTTACAGGGAAAATGTGCTTGTGATTGATGGAAAGAACAACACTGAACCAAACCTTGAGAGCATAGAAGACGAGAAAGCTTAGAAGAGATAGCGGTTTCAAGAAAGTGCAGATGAGGTCCAAGAGACAGACTCAGAGGAGGAGCAAAGGTCGAGACCCGCGAACACTTAGAAAACCTTCTAATTCAGAGAGATTAGAAGCTCAGGAGGAAGAGCAATAGTGGTTGCTGGATCACCGATCTAGAGGACCAACAACCGTCAGATTGAATTAATTGAAGGATATGATAAGCGGGGAAAAACGATTGAGAATTCGATCATCCAAATTTTCGTCAGTTTTCGGATTGATTTAAGTGGAAGGACACCATAAGCAAGATCTGCGATCTCGATCACCGGAATTTTCGTTAGTCATCGGATCAAAATAAATGGAAGGATAGGATAAGCAAACATGGAGAGTCATTGGATTCAATCCAAGGCAAAGCTGCATCGCAGACATATCGAGTCGTTGATCTAAGATCTTGATCAACGAAGAACATTCGTTTCAGGCCTAAAGATTTGAGGAGGTTACGCTACGGAGAAATCACTTCGAGAGTTTTAATTTGAGATTTGAAATCCCCGAAGCCCAGGGAGATGAAGATCCGAAGTAAATATCAATAGTCCGATCATACAAAATAGATCTTAGTTGTCATATCGTCTGAAGTAAATATCAAGTGTTGGATCGTCCGAACTATATCTGGTTCGTCTAATCGAGAGCGTCAGTTTGTGACTTGAAATATATGAAGGTCAGAGACCCTCAGAGACAAAATAAATCCTCGACCGTCGGATCATCCGAAGTAAATTTCAGCCGTCAGATCATTCTAAAGTCGAAGGACAAGACAAGTTAGAAGAATAGCGTGCTAATCTAAGCAGCTAAGAATCGGGCACTCAGATCTATGGTCGACAGGGCATGTCAAACCCCCCTAACCTTTCTTCCTTTAACCATGGGGGGGGGGATCCGAGTTGGTGGTATTTTCCATGTGGGACCCTCAAACGTGTCACCTTCCTGTCAACTTGGACCCCCCTCGCTCATTACCACTTACTGCCTAATACCCCCTCTGAGTATACCACCAAACCACTCATACATACCACCTTCGCACTCCGACGTCACACTCCATTACACTTCCTACACGTCTCAGCCACGTCAGCAGACCACCTCAGAAAGGACATGTGGTAGAGCCATGTCAGCAAGGACATGTGGCAGACCACCTCAACACGGACATGTGGCAATAATCCACATACTTCGAGGGGAAGTAAAGTGTGATACTTGAGACTTCAGAAGTCCAGAGACCTAAAGGAGATCTCGACTACTGATCGAGAAAGGGGCCACAGAACTGTTGATCTCGTTGAAAGGCCAAATTCCCGAAGCAGAGCCGAGCCGTCAATTGAGAAGGATAGGTGTCCGTAGATCATCGACTTCGGAAGATTGGTGTACGAAATAAAGAAAGGTTTGATATTTGAAACTCTCAAATCCCATATCACAAAGTAGATCATAGTCATTGATTTAGGGAGGTTAGATCTGATCTGCAGAACTTGAAGGAACACATTTGAACTGTCAAATTCAAGAGCATCGTCAAGATCATGAGATCGATGGTCCTGTTGCATTGTTGGGATTAAAGGTGTGAGAACTTTAAAAAGTTGAAGAAAGGTTGCAATTGAAACCATAGTTTTGGAGAAAGGACACGTGGAGACTTGAGGTAAATTGCAAGGCGAAAAGTAGTTTGATTCAAACCACCTTTGGACACGCCCGCAATCGCGTGGTCACATGAGTTCATCACCCAAGGTCATATCGAAACACGGAATTAGCGCTCGCTAGACCGATATCGGGAAGTGCCTTTTTAATAGGCTTTTGGTCACCACCGGTGGTCATGTTAAGGAAGGGGCTTAGAAGCCAAAGAAGCCAATAACGACTGACTGTAACTACCAGAGAAGATGAAGAGTTTCCACTACTAGAGAAGCCAAAGAATATTTGGATAAAATATACTGATGATGAATAGATTCATCATAACCGCCAAAAAAGACGAAGAGTTGTGATGATGATCTGACAAAGAACTTGGCATGATAAAGACATGCAGAAAAGAGAAGAGAGTGTTCTTTTTCAAGCGTGATGAATGTGGGTAGGATGAGACGCGGTGTATAATGTGAAGGGGAGATCTGTGGCACAGTGAAGAGCATGCAGAGGCAGCACGGAGCATAAAAGGAAGAAGAGAAGATGAACAACAAGCGGTGTTGAGCGCAGGAGGGAAAAGAGAAGAGCATAGAAGCAGAACAATACAGAACCAGGAAAAAGTATAAAAAATGAAGAAGGGAGAGGAGACATGGAGTTGTAATATACCATATTAGAGACAGAGGAAGTAAGTAGAGTTTTTTAAGATTCAATCAGGGTGGTAGGGTGGTGTTAGGGAGGATTGCAGTCCTCTAAATTCTAGTTGGTTCTAGAAGATATTCTGGGAGTTGGTGCTTCCATCTAGTGGGTGCTAGAGAAACCTGGGAGTTGGTGCTTCCATCTAGTTGGTGTTAGATAAATATGAGAGTTGGTGCTCTCTGCAAGTTGTAGCTTGCTATCATAGTTTGTAGCCTCATATTTGAGTTGCAACTCAAATACTGTGATGTACATGAAAGTTGGAGCTTGATTCAAATCCTAAGAAGAAGAGGTTTTCATCCTTTATGGGTTTCCTCAAGAAAATGAGTGTCTCTGTGTGATTGATCATTGTATATATATGCATGTTAAGTTATCAGGAACACATTAAATAATAATCTAGAAAGAATCATAAAATAATAGGAAAAGTTTCAAGCTTATATACATAATTGATTCACCCCCCCGCTCAGTTATATTTCCAACAATTGGTATCAGAGCTGGTGCCTTTGATAAAAGGTAGATCCTTAAGCTTGAACATGACTAGTCATGGTGGAAGTTCAAATAATAGACCCCCTCTGTTTGATGTAACAAACTTTACCTTCTGGAAAATAAGGATGAGAACACATTTAATGTCTTTGGGAGTTGATGTTTGGGATGTCGTTGAAAGGTGATATGTGAAGCTTGTAGTCTTGGCCTCAAAGGATGATAAGATAGAGTTTAGCTTTAATGGAAAAAAAATGAATGACATCCTCAGTGGACTTGTTGAAGCCAAGTTTGTCAAATTCATGCACTGTGATTCAACAAAATTTATGTGGGACAAACTGATAAGTAGTTATCAAGGTAATGAAAAGGTGAAAGACGCAAAACTTCAGACTCATAGACTGAAATTTGAGCAGCTAAAGATGGATGAAGACGTAACTATCAATAATTAATTCTTATGTATAGAAGAACTTGTCAACACTATGAAAGGCCTATGTGAAACGATAGTTGAATATTTTCTAGTCGAGAAAATATTAAGATCTCTTCCTGATAGATTTAACTCAAAGGTCTCTGCTATAGAGGAAATAACTCATCTCAAAACCGTTGACACTAGATCAACTTCTTGGAACCCTAAATGCTTATGAAATGAGAATCATGAAAGGTAAATCCACGACAAGAGAAGCATCTTTTAAGGTAGAGAAAAACGCAAACTCTGATATAGATGAGATTGAAGAAAATTTTGTGAGAAGACGAAAGAAAGGATTAGGCAAATACAAAGGCAAATTTCGCTTCCAATGTTTAAAATATCGTAAGATAGATCATTTTGCATCTATGTTTCCTCACAAAAGAAATAATCATACATATGACAATGAAGAGAGGCAAAAACACAAGAACATCTATAAAGAGAATAATTTTAAGAAGAAAAGCCTTTGTGTAAACAATGATGATGGTCCCTTAGATGATGAAAGCAGTGACTCTTCTATTGAAGATAAACTAAATGATATCATGCTAAAAGATTTAGAAGATATAAACACTGAAGCTATAGAAAGTGAGTTCTCTGATTGTGAAGCAGTAGTATATCTTGAAGGAGAAATTGTCGGTGCCATGTAAGAGATTGATAGACTCAGAGAAAAGAAAAGAAAAGAAAAACAATTACTGCTTAGGTATGAGAAAACATGCAAGGAACCATCTGAATAAGTTGATATGTTGAAGGTTAAGTTAGAAGAAGCTAAGAATATTGAAGACATCCTCAAACAAAAATTGAAGTTGAAACAAAAGGTGAAAAATTTAAAGTTGAAGTAGTGACTGTCAGAAAAGATCTAGAGAAATTCCAGGCATTATATCATCATAATCTGACAAGTATTAAATCCTTAGAAGGATTAGCCTCCATTCTGAATCAACACAGGAATTCAAATTTGAAAACAGGTTTGGGTTATGAAGAGAGATCAAGTAGTGGTCAGCCAAGAAACAAAGAATCCATCAAGTTTGTCAAATCTACAACCATTGAGAACAACAAACCTGCAGAAACAAAGGAAGAGAATCATCCACCAAGGGGGGGGGGGTGTGAAGGAAAAACTACCAGAACTCAATCTATAGAACAAAGAAATAATGCACCCTTCTCTCAAGGAAATTATCATCATAGAAGAAATCGACCTACTCAAAGAAGACAATCATTTTCCAGGTACAATTTTTTTTTCTATGGATATTGTTTTTACTCCTCTAACTTTGGCCACAAAGCTACAAATTGTTCTTTAAGATTTAGACATGAGTAATCAAGACATCCAAGGAATAAATACCTACCACAACAAATAATGGGACAACCAAGTAACAAACAACCACAGACTGCAAATCATGTGATGGCTAGGAAAAAGACGCAAATTAAGAATAACAATCGTTATGATCCTTTATTTAATGAACCAAAATGTTACATCTGCCATAATTATGGACATAAAGGTGCAGATTGCCGCTTAAAGAACTATAAGCTAGATTCAAATCACAGAGCTAAAACCATCAAGGTTTGGAAGAAGAATGAAGATAAGAAGTGTGGATTAGTGTTGTCATCTCAAAGACAAAAATACCCCTAGTATATTGACAACGGATGCTCCAGTCATATGAAAGGTGACAAAAGTAAGCTCCTATCACTCAAAGAATATAAATCAAGGAGTGTGACTCTTGGAAATGATGCTCCAAGAAATATCAGAGGTAAAGGTCTACTAAGCTTAAGTAATGGAAGAAGAAAAGCGCAAGATCTATTATTTGTTGATGGTTTAAAGAATAATATTATTAGTGTGAGTCATATATGTAACAGAGGATGTGAAGTCACTTTCACTTCCAAGAATTGTAAAATAAAGACAGTAAACACAGGAGAGTTGATTGCAAAAGGGGTTAGAACTGAAAACAATGTATATGGTCTAAAGGAAGATAAGGAGAAATGTCATTTAAGAAAATTTGATGAAAGTTGTTTATGGCACAGAAGGCTTGGACACCTGAATTTTGATCATATTTTCAAACTGAATAATGAAGGTGTTGTAAAAGACCTTCCAAGAATATCTAAGCCTAATAACTTTGTATGTGAATCATGTCAAATGGGGAAGTTGACTCATGCTCAATTGAAATCAATGAGTTTCACATCTTCAGAGAAACCACTTCAATTTGTTCATATGGATTTGTGTGGACCATCGCGAAAGGAAGGTACTGGAGGAGAAAGTTACTTTATGCTAGTCATTGATGACTTCTCCAAACTTACGTGGGTTTCCTTTTTGAGAGAAAAATCTGATGCGTTTGAGAAGTTCAAAAAGTTTAAGGCGTTAGATGATAATCAAACAAGAAGGAAGCTAAAGGCATTTCACTGAGACAGGGGAGGAGAGTTTTTGTTAGGATACTTCAAAGAATTCAGTGATAGACATGGAATTAAAAGAGAATATATTATTCTAGGTACTCCTCAACAAAATGGAGTTGTAGAATGCCAAAATAGATTAGTTCACCAGATGGCAAGGGCTATGATGAGTGAAAGGGACATTTCAGAAACCTTGTAGGTGGAAGTTGTCCACATGGCTATTCATATTCTAAACAAAGTGCATCTAAGGCTGAACAATGATAAAACCCCATATGAGTTGTGGTTTAGTCGACCTGCATCAATCAAGATCTTCAAAGTATTTGGAAGTAAATTCTACATCAAGAATAATGATGATAATATGGGAAAATTTGATAGTAGAGTTGATGAAGGTATCTTCCTAGGATATGCAAGGAACAGTAAATGATACATATGCTTTAACAAATGAGTGCATAAATTAGTAAACTGTATTGATGTTTGAATTGATGAAGAAGCTCTTGTAAAAGATCAACAGAGAATAAGAAATAAGACAGATGAAAAATATGATGAGAATAATGAAAATGAAGAACAAAAAATCTCAGAGTCAAAAGAAGATGATGAATCAGGTGGAGAAGAGACACCTAGACAAGAAGAGTCAGGACAACAATCAACACCAAATCCTTCCTCCATAATTATTCAAAAGAATCATCCTAAAAGTCAGATAATTGGTGAGAAAGACAAAGGTGTACAAACGAGGAGTAGGATAATCAAAGACACCGAGCAATCAAGAACTTTAATGAAGCCAGTAAAGACATAAATTGGGTAAAATCAATGCATGAGGAAGTGGACGAGATTGAAAATAATGACACTTAGGAACTCATTCCTAGGACAACAAATAAAAATGTAATAGGATCCAAATGGGTCTACAAAAATAAGATGATTGAGCAAGGAAATATTGTAATAAATAAGGCTAGATTGGTCTGCAAAGGATATGCTCAAATAGAAGGACAAGACTTTGATGAAACATTTGTTCTCGTAGCAAGATTAGAATCTATTAGAATGTTTATTACATATGCTTGTCATAAACAGTTTGAAGTCTATCAAATGGATGTCAAGTCATATTTTCTAAATGGAGATCTAAAAGAAGAAGTCTATATAGAACAACTAGAGGGTTTCCAACTGTGAGATAACCCTGACTTTGTTTGCAAGCTAAAGAAATCCTTATATGGATTGAAACAATCTCATCGTTCCTGGTATTACAAAATGGATAAGTATCTTCAAGACAAAGGGTTAAAGAGGGGAACAATTGACAACAATCTATATATCAAAATAGAGGGTAATGATTTTCTCATTGTGTTGGTCTATGTAAATGACATCATCTTCAGAAGCAATAATGCTTCATTGGTACAATGGCTTGCCTCTGCGATGTAGTCTAAATTTGAAATGTCTATGATAGTGGAAATTTAATTTTTTCTTGGTTTGCAAATTACTCAAAGGTCTAAAGGAATATTTCTTTCTCAGGAGAAATATCTAAGAGAAATGTTGAAAAGGTTTCAAATGGAAGATTCTACACCTATGAGCACACCTATGGTCACTGGATGCAAGTTAAGTAAGGATTATGACTCACCTAATGTTGATCAGAGTTCTTATAGGTCTACGATAGGAAGCCTATTGTACATCACAACATCTCATCCAGACATAATGCATGATGTTGGAATGGTAGGAAGGTATCAGGATGCACCTAAACAGAGTCATTTGTTATCTTTAAGAAGAATATTCAGATACTTGAAAGGAACAATGAACTATGGCTTATGGTATCCTAAGAATCATAATTTTCAACTATCAGTCTATTCAGATGTTGATTGGGCTAACTGTGTGGCTGAAAGGAAAAGCATGAGTGGAGGTTCATTCTTCTGAGGAGATTCCCTTGTAACATGGTTGAGAAAGAAGAAAGGTTCCATTTCCTTATCGAATACAGAAGTTGAATACATTGCAGCTGCCACTTGTTGTACCCAAGTATTATGGATGATTCAAACACTTGTAGACTTGGAGGTAAAGTATAATGCACCGATCCCAATTCATTGTGATAATACTAGTGCCATTAGTGTGTCAAAGAATCATGTATTTCACTCCAAGACCAAGAATATACCCATCAAGTATCACTTGTTGAGGGAACATGTAACCAACATTGTTTTTTTGTGCATTATATTCCATCCAAAGATCAAATTGTTGATATCCTCATTAAACCGCTTGCAAAATATTTGTTTGAGTATCGACGCCAGATGTTGGGCGTGACCCTGTTATCAAGTTAAATAGTTTATTTGGTTAGGGGGAGAGTGCTCCTATTATATCTGATAAGGGGGAGCATAGAGTCACTCTCTCTCTTCTTTGACATTGATGTCAAAAGGGGAGAAAAAGGTGTTGTCTGTATGCTACAGTTGGATTTCTAAGCTGAATAGTGCAGCCTTTCAGGGTTGCCATCAATTCCAAAGGGGAGGATTGTTGGCATGTTTATAGGAATCATGTTCTTTTCATTGATGGAAAGAACATCAAAAAACTAAACCTCGAGAGTGCATAAAACGATAAATCTCAGAAGAGATAGCGGTTTCCATAAATGTAGATGAGGTCCAAGAGATGGACTAGTGGGAGGACAAAAGGTCGAGACCCGTGAACACTTAGAAAACCTTATAAGTCAGAGAGATCAAAAGCTCAGGAGGAAGAGTGACAGTGGTCGTTGGATCATTGATCCAAAGGACCAAAAATTATTGGATTAAATTAATGGAAGCATATGATAAGCAAGGAAAAACGAATGAGAATTCGATCACCCGAATTTTCGTCAGTCATCAGATTGATTTAAGTGGAAGGACATGATAAACAAAGGCTGAGATATGAGATATCAATCACTCGATTTTTTTTCATCCATCAGATCAAAATAAATGGAAGGATAAGATAAGAAAAGATGGAGAGTTGTTGGATTTAATCCAAGGAAAAGTTGCATCACAGACAAATCATGTTGTTGATCTAATATCTTGATCAACGAATAACATTTGCTTTGAGTCTAAAGATGTGAGAAGTTTATGCTCTCGAGAAATCACTTTGAGAGTTTCAATTTGAGCTAAAGTAAATATCGATCATCCGATCATTCGAAATAGATCTCAACAGTCAGATCGTTCGGAGTAAATATCAAGTGTCGGATCATCCAAAGTGGATCTAGGCCGTCTGATCTAGAGCATCAGTTTGAGATTTGAAATACCCAAAGCCCGGAGACCTGGACAGCCAAAATAAATCCTCGATCATCGGATCATCCAAAGTAAACTTCATCCATCAGATCATTATAAAGTAGAAGGATAGGATAATTTATAAGAAGGGCACGCTAATCTTAGCGGCTGAGAATTGGGCACTCAGATCTACGGTCGATAGGGAATATCGGACCCCCCTAACCTTTTTTCCTTTAGCCATGGGGGGGGGATCCGATTTGGTGGTATTTTCCATGTCGGACCCTCAAATGTGTCACCTTCCTATCAACTTAGACCCCCCTCACTCATTACCACTTACCTCCTAACACCCCCTCTGAGTAAACCACCAAACCACTCATACATAGTACCTCCGCACTCCGATGACACACTCCACTACATTGCCTACACGTCTCACCCACGTCGGTAGACCACCTCAGCAAGGACATGTGATGTAAAAACATCAGAAAGGACATGTGGCAAACCACCTTAGCAAGGACATGTGGCAGTAATCTACATACTTCGAGGGGAAGTAAATTTTGAGGCTTGATATTTCAGAAGTCCAAAGACCAAAGGAGATCTCGACCGTTGATTGAGAAAGGGGCCACATAACCGTTGATCTGGTTGAAAGGCCAAATTCCTGAAGCAGAGAAGAGTCATCAATTGAGAAAGGCAGGTGTCTGCAGATCATCGACTTCAAAAGATTAGCATATGGAAGAAAGAAGGGTTTGATATTTGAAACTGCCGAAGCTCGGATCATGAAGTAAATCACAGTTGTTGATTTAGAGAGGTTATATATGATCCAAAGAACTTGAAGGGACAGATATGAATAGTCATATTTAAGAGCACCATCAATATCATGAGATTGATGGTCTTGTTGCATTGCAAGGATTGAAGGGTCGCGAATTTTAAAAATTTGAACCGCAATCGAAACCATGGGTTTGGAGAGAGGACACGTGGAGACTCGAGGTAAATTGTGAGGCGAAAAGTAGTTTGATTCAAACCACCTTTAGACGTGCCCGCAATTGCGTGGTGACATGAGTTCATCACCCAATGTCATATTGAAAGAAAGAGTTAGCAATTTCTAGAATGAGATCGGGAAGCACCTTTTGAATAGGCGTTTGGTCATCGTCTGTGGTCACATGAAGGAAGGGGCTTAGAATCCAAAGAAACAAAAAACGACTGACTGCAAATACTAGAGAAGATGAAGAGTTGTGACTGCCAGAGAAGCCAAAGAAACTTTGGTTAATGACTACTAATGATGAACATATTCAGCATAAACACCAGAGAGGACGAAGAGTTGTGATGATGATATGGTAGAGAACTTAGCGTGAGAAAGACATGCAGAACATAGAAGAGAGTGTGCTTTTTTTAGCGTAATGAATGTGGGTAGGATGAGACACAGTGTATAATTTGAAGGGGAGATATTTGGTGTGGTGAAGAGCATACAGAGGCATCACAGATCATAAAAGGCGGAAGAGAATATGAACAACAAGTGATGTTGAGTGCAAGAGGAAAAAGAGCAGAGCATAGAAGCAGAACGATGCAATAAATAAAAGAGTATAAAACCTGAAGAAGGAAGAGGAGACATGGATTTGTAACAGACCATATTAGAGATAGAGAAAATAAGTAAAGTTTTGTAAGGTTCAATCAGGGTGGTAGGGTGGTTCCAAGGAGGATTGCAGTCCTCTAAATTCTAGTTGGTGCTAGAAGGTATTGTCGGATTTGGTGCTTCCTTCTAGTGGGTGCTAGAGAAACGTGGTATTTGGTGCTAGATAAATCTGAGAGTTGGTGCTCTCTGCAAGTTGTAGCTTGTTATCATAGGTTGTATCCTCATATTTGAGTTGGAGTTCAAAGACTGTGATGTACATGAAAGTTGGAGCTTAATTGACATCCTAATAAGAAGAGGTTTTCACCCTTTATGGGGTTCCTTAAAAAAATTAGTTTTTCTTTGTATTTTGTATGATTGATAATTGTATATCTATGCATGTTAAGTTATCAACAACACATTAAATAATAATCTATAAAGAATCATAAAATAACAGGAAAAGTTTCAAGATTATATACATAACTGATTCACCCCCTCTTAATTATATTTCCAACAATATTCAATAAGTTAATTTTATTTAAAGTTGAAAACTACTTGTAATATACTATGCATGACTAATTAGTAGTTTTCACTAACATTTATTATATTTCTAACAAATGAATTTTCATCTTTTTATTCAACAATAAAGGATTAAAGAAAAAACAATAAAAAGTTAAAGAAAATGAAGGTACAAGACAATACATGCCACAAATCATAAAAGATAATAAAGATATTTGTCACTATCATTCACCACAATTCTAACAAAAGAATTTACATCCTTTTAGTGAATAGTAAAGGGGTCAATGTGGTCTATTCATTTAATAGAGTATGTTAAGGAGTATTAAAAATAATTAAGATAAAATTTTGACTTTTTCTTTTTACAAAAGTATAGATATCTAAGGTTATTTAGATGATATAATGTTAGGTATTTTAATTTAATGAGGTGTACTATAAGATTAAATAATATCTTCCAACTCTCAATGAATTTATTGATGCAAAATTAGTGAATAATCTAAGATATTGTCATTTATTTGTGGTGTCCATATTGTTATTTCGATGCTACTTCAAAAGGGAATCGAATCCAAGGAGAGACAACGACATATTTTATTTTTTCCAACAATTGCAAAGCATCTTTTTAGCAGAGTATGGGGATACACATATAATGTCATTGAAATCAATGCTACTTTGACTATAATGAATCCTTGTAAGGACTAGTAGGTGAGTTTCTTTGTATATCTCTAGATCCATTTATCTACATTGAGTATATATCGATTGTATTACTAACACAACATTATTTCTAATATTGGAATTATCTTTGCATATCACAATGGTTTTGAATAACATTGTTAAATGCACTCTTTCAAGCTAATGATGGTCTCTCATGATGTGTTAGTGGCAATGCAAACTTGGAAAAACAAAAATCTCTTAACTTGGAGGGATTATTCAAGGAAAACTCAGGAAATTGAATTAGCTTTCCAAATATACAACTTTTATTCATAGACATTGTGAATAACTATGTCAAATATGATTTTTTTCTAACAATGGTATCTTATTTTTACAACAAAATATAAGGTATATGTTTTTGTTCATGCACGTGTTGAGTATCTTAACGATGAAATTTCATTTCAAAAACTTGTATACTTGTAGATAAGTTGTTGTTCTTGTGTCAAGTATTTTTTTGGAAATTTTAATATTAATTTTTTATTTTTCTAAATTATCAAAGTGAGCATATGCCTGAAATTACAACATATTTTTTTTATGCAGGATAAGAGGGTCTTAACATGATCAAATTATTATTATTATTTTGGATCATAGGTATACATCTCCTCTAATTTCGGACATAAAACATTTGAGAAATGGTTCAGCCCAGAAAATGTTATTGTAGAAATAAGAGAGGTATGTATTCTAGGATTTTGATATATGTAAAGACAAAAATAGATTAAAGATATTAAACAATATTATTTAAAAAAAATTATATATTTCAAATATTCATAGTTGACTCTATCTATGTCAATAGTTTCATCAAAAACTCAATCGTTTAGAGTGTATAAAAATAATTTCAAAGACACAGATTAGCGTGGTATTCACAAAAATGGAGGTTTTTATCAATTTTCATATTGAACCACTAGGCTTTTCACCCTGAACCTAAATCCGAGCCAACCAAATCGACATATACTTTTTAAATCCCACCCCAAAAAAATTGAATTCAAAAGAACGTGTGTGTGTTCTTAGGAGTGTGCATGTGCTCTAGGAACACACACATGCTCCTAAAAGTAATTTGTCCACCCCTCCCTCCCTCTATCTCTATCTCCTAAATATACCCCCCTTCTCTATCACCCTCTCATTCTCCCTCTCTACCCTCCCTCTCTCTGCATCACAGACCTTTATATGGTAATACCTAGATATGGCAAGACTTATACATCACAAGGCATGGAAATACATGGGCCTATACCTTACCTTAACATGCCTAAGATTATCATACCCACTCCCTACCTACCCCCCCCCTCCC
>ML789605.1:733683-760807 GCA_009831015.1 Picea engelmannii | reverse complement strand
GAAGAAAACGTGGATGATGATGACATTCAACAGATTGTGGATGAACCACAAACTTCCCTAAGGAGGTCTACATGGGTCAGAGTTCCTCCAAGAAGGTATGATGATTTTGTTTCATCAGTTTCTTTAAGTACTAATGATGATGAGCCTTCGTGCTATCAGGAAGCTATGAAGGGTTCAAACAGTGATAAATGGAAAGAAGCAATGAAGGATGAAATGAAATCATTAGAGAGGAATGTTACATGGGACCTGGTAGAGATTCCAAGAGACAGGAAAACTGTAGGTTGCAAGTGGGTCTACAAGCTGAAGAAAGGTGTTGATGATAAGGTGGAAAGGTACAAAGCAAGGCTGGTTGCGAAAGGGTATTCTCAGAAAGAAGGTATTGACTTTCATGAGATTTTTTCACCAATTGTAAAGATTGTTTCAATTCAAATTGTGTTAGCATTAGTTGCATTACTTGATTTGGAGTTGGAGGAACTAGATGTTAAAACTACTTTCTTACATGGAGATTTGGATGAGGAAATTTACATGGAACAACCGGAAGGGTTTGCTCAGAATCACAACAAGAAATTTGTTTGCAGGCTCAAGAAATCATTGTATGGTCTAAGGCAGTCGCCCAGACAATGGTACAAGAAATTTGACTCTTTCATGGTGAGCCAAAATTATACAAGGAGTGAGTATGATCATTGTGTCTATTTTAAGAAATTGAATAATGACATATTCATTATCTTAGTATTGTATGTTGATGATATGATTTTAGCAAGCAAAATCATAGCTGAGATCAACAAGTTAAAGGCTCAGATGGCTATGACGTTCAATATGAAAGATCTAGGAGCAGAAGGCAAATTTTGGGCATGGAGATATTCAGAGATAGGAGGAATGGTAAGCTTTGGTTGTCACAAAGAAAGTATGTTGAAAAGATACTTTTGAGGTTTGGTATGAACGATGTGAAACCAGTTTCAATCCCTTTGGCTTCCCATTTTAAGCCGTCTTCAAGTTTATGTCCTAGTACAAAAGAAGAAAATGAATATATGTCTCAAATACCATATGCTAATGCAGTAGGAAGTCTAATGTATGCGATGGTTAATACAAGGCCACACATTTCACATGCAGTTGGGGTTGTCAGCAGGTTTATGGCAAATCCAGGTAAAGAACATTGGGCAGTAGTGAAATGGGTGCTTCGATATCTAAGGGGCACACGTGATTACTGTATCACCTATAATAGTGGTCGTGAGTTAGTCTGTGGATATGTTGATTCTGATTTTGCAGGTGATCTGGACAAGAGAAGGTCGACTTCAGGGTATGTATTTACTCTTGTAGGTGGAGCTATTAGTTGGATGTCAAAGCTACATAACATTCTTGCTTTATCCACTACAGAAGCAGAATATGTAGCTGCTTCACATGCTTGCAAAGAGGCAGTTTGGTTGAAAGGTTTGTTTGGTGAGTTTGGAAGGATACATGACAAAGTAAAGTTACTTTGTGATAGTCAGAGTGTTATTCACTTGGCTAAGAATCCAGTCTATCATAGTAAAACAAAACATATACCTATCGAGTACCATTTTGTAAGACAGGTCATCGATGAAGGTGGAGTCTCTCTTGAAAAAGTGCATACAAAAGAGAACTGTGCAGACATGTTCACAAAACCAGTACTGTTAGAGAAGCTACAATGGTGCTTGGCTTCTCTTGGCTTGCAGAAAAGGTGATGAACAGAAGCAAGAGAAAGGTATCAGGTTAATTGTTGTCAAGGTGGAGATTGTTGGAAACGGTGACAACAATTCATCCATGAATAGGATTTCAGATCCTATAAACCGGGGTTGGTTGTAACCAATATGACCAAGTTAGAATATGGATGAGATTACATTTAATAATCATTTTCTAATGTACATTGCTATAAATTTGATGTATGCCCGTAGAGGCTTGTGTGTCAGAGAGGAGTGAGATCCTACTGTAATCTCCATTAACTGAATAATAAGATAACCGATACCTATGCTTGGTGGACGTAGCCCAACGTTTGGGTGAACCAAGTAAATTGCTGTGTTCCTTGTGTGCATTTGTATTGATTGTCTTATGTTAGTTTGTGTTTCCGCTTTTGCAAACTACAACAGAAGCTGCGGGAATCGGGAGTTATAGGGCGCGTTCTCAACGATTTCATGCCATGCATGGTGTTGCATGAAGTATACCCTGATAAACTAATTACTTTGGGTGATCAACTATCGCTCGCTCAAGTGCAAACGCAACCTCGGATTTATGGCTGTGTCGATAATTCCTTTCCCGAGGTTTTGGAAGCCCGTCCCAATGGCAGATACTTAATAGTAAGTCGACATAAGTCATATGTTGTCGTTAAATTCGACAATATTTATTTATACATTATCAAATTGATGTTCGTATTATTAATTTTTTCATAAATCCACATAATCAGGTTATCACGGATCCTGACGCTCCGGGCGGCGAGTATTTGCACGCGTATGATATAATCCTCCTGGACTCGGATCAAATTTCTGAATAACACATCACCGGATTCCACTCAATTTAACCACAGCTTCGGTTCTTACGTTGTGCAGGTCATTTATCACATCCGTTATGAATCCCGAACGTATTGACATAGGTATCTTGGCTGTCTTTCTTTGTTTAACCTTGAAATTGATCGAATAAATATCAATGTCTGATCGCTTTCTTTGTGCTGCAATATTAGAGGCTCCCTGGGAGGAGTTTATTGCCCAAGAACCTCCAAGAACGGCTGGCCGCATGATAGTTTTCACATTGTTCACGGCCTCAGAATCTCAGAGCATATATGTGCCTAACTCGAGGGAGAACTTCAGTACCAGAGCTTTTGCTGTTAGGAATGCCTTTGCGCCGCCTCTGACTGCTGCTTTTTTCTACATAGAACGTGAAAATGAGAAGAATAACGGGAATTGTGATAATGAATCGCCCAGATGCGATCGAAATGGGAGTCCATCACCCAGTAAGACTGCCTATGCACTTCTAAAATCCATGGATACCTGCAAGATAGTTTTCAAATTGTTCAAAACGAAGGTATTTCAGCCCATAGCTCTGTCCACCTCGCTCGGGAAGAAGAAGGGGGGTGATGTTGGAGATGACTCATCCACAGGTACCATTGTATTTACATCTTGCAAGCGTAAAGAAAATGATTCTGCCACATGTAGCACTGCACAGATGTCTTGCAAGTGCAAACATGATGATTCACCTGGTAAGCAGAGCGAGGAGAAATTAACCAGTCCAAGAACATTACGTAGCCGACTAAGGCCATCTACGTTGAGGATATGCAAATAGTCTACACCATATTCTCCGTGTCTTGCACGGATATACTTTACTGATCTTGAGTGCTATATTATTATGTTCGATAAATGGAATCCAATTCCTAAGGCTTTGCTACATCTTATATGTAATACAATACAAATCTTTTCATCTTCATTATCTCTGGTTTCTTGGTTTTATGGTTGTTATTCATGTCACCTTTGGTTTATTTGGTTTATGGCTGTTATTCATGTCATGATAACCTTTTCTATATCGGTATTTTCTATATTGATATTTGTGGAGGAGTTTAAGTGCAACTTCATATTCATATTCAAATTCATAAAATTCATATTCATATTATTTTATATAATAAATTAATATATAGAAAATTGAACCTATGGTTCATTAGTAATAATCAAATTCATCATATGGTTCATTCTTAATAATCAAATTCATATTACATAATAAATTAATATATAAAAAATTGAGCTTCTTCTTCATATTCAGCAGGGTTGAACAGTAAAGATACAATCGATCATAACCTCGTGAAATCTCAAGAAAAATCAAGACTCTCTTACTAGAACGGAATCATTGGGACGAAAATTAGAACATAATCTTAAGCGTTAACGGAGTTTAGCTCATGTTTATCATAATGTCAACCAAATTTTAATTGTTATTTGTTAATAAATATGCTTCAATACGTTTGAATGTGGGATATTCATTTGGAGCTTTTCTCTTCCTTAGGTTTACATAAATGTTACCAAGTTGTTCCAATATATCATACTGCAGAACTGGGTCGAACTTGAGATGCTTTAGGCGCATATCTGGTAGAGGATTAAATACATATGTTCTAACTATTGCAACTTGCCAGGGGTTAAAGGCACTCGATTGAGGGGAAGTTTATCAGACTCCAAGAAATGCAAAGGATGAGAGGGAAATTGGTAGAGCAGTGAAGATGAGTGGAAATTCTAAATAAAAAATAGACGTTTCCAGGTTAAATCACTCCCTAAAAAAGAATAACTAGATCGTCTATAACCATAGAGTGAACGTAACACAGTAAGATTTCTCAAACAATTTGATGTTATACGGGACAGTTTCCTGTCTCTGCGTAAACTAGTAACAGCGCACAATTCAAAACCGAAGTATACCAAAGGTATACAATGGCTCTTAATAACTGTCTAAATACTGAATGGATTCCGTAGTCAATCACACAACTTGGCCCCTCTTTTTTTCACATACAAAAATAATCTTTGTCCTTGGAGTACTTAAGGACAACTAAAAAGACCATCTTATAACAAATTATAGTGATAACCTATATATATATATATATATATATATATATATATATAAAAGAAAAATTTGAGAGGCTCTACATTGAATTCATCATCGCTGACAGAATCTGGTGAGTCTTCAAATATGGCATGACATGAGTTTTTTTTTGAGATCACTATGTTGGCTGATTTTTTTTTTTTTCTATTTAAAAGATCTTTCGCACATATTTTGGTATGTCCATTTCTTAGAGAGTAGAAACATTCAACTGAACTCATGTTTTTATTCATCTACTTTTGGAAAACAGTGGAATTTCAGTTTGTGAATTGACCTCTGTGTCTCCTACTTTCATCCTCTTATTCTTCTAAGAGTACTTCTATCATTTCATCTGGTGTTCTGGAGGACAATTGACTTAGGTAAAAATAACAGTGTCATAATTTAAATTTCCTTTCCGTCATCATCATCTACTTGGTGCCAATTTCTACCAACTGAGGTATAGGTGACTTTACTCATTTATGTGAGTAGGAAAGAATGTCGCATCATTTATCATACATTTTAAATTTAAATAATTGTAATTTTAAGAAAAACTTTGCATTTAGAGATTTTTTTCCAAATATTTTACTCTTTTGTTCCCACATTTTTACAGAAGATTTTTTTAAATTAATAAGATGAAGTTGAGAAGACAATTCAAGAATAGACTAGCTCTCTTCTCCCTTTTCTACCATTCAATTAATTGCTAAGAACCTGCAGGTGCCTTTTATGTACCATGTACACTGTAACCTAAATTCTTATACATCATATGCAACTGAACCTTTACTTCCAGGACCATTAAATTTTTTGAACACTATTTTCTCCATGTTCAAAAAAAATAAAATTACTACCTACAGCAAGGAAGATGATGGATTTCACACATTTGGCTTTCCTACACATGCTCAGACATGGTTTCCTCAGCGATACTATTACGGACAGAAGCAGAGGTTCCCCAAACAAAATTTCAGTCACTCAACAAACACCACATACCTGATGGAACACCACATAGCTAATGAAAATGAAGGGAGCAGATTCCCCTTGTCGCAGGTCTCACGTTCCACACAGGTACAAGGTTATGATGATGAAAAACCTCTTCTCTATTATCTTCTCACTTGCATTTGAAGCAATCTAGCTTCTTATCTACCTCTAGTGATCACAAGTATATCTCAACATCTCACACCAACTCACGATTGGGAAATTTGACGTTTACAAAATTAAAACTACTCAAGTTGACTTGAGGGCACAAAAATCACACGTTAGTTATTGATGAAGTGAATGGTTACATATATATAAGATAGATGATTGAATTCTAGAAAACTAGATTCAAAGAAAGAGAATATGATTAGCTAAAAATATATTTTAGAAGTTTTCTAACAACCAGGAATTATTTCCAATATGCACTAAATAAGATTAAGGTCAATAGAAATAAAGTAACAATGTTGAATGATGAAGAAGGTGAATAGTAAAAAAGTAATAGTATCATTATAGTAAATAATAGACAACTTATTTATAGACTAATCTCAATACTTTTTCCTCATCTTTTCTTTTAACCCCCATATTCTAGCTTTCTCAATCTTATATGGAAATGATAATATGGAAGTGAAGGTCAATATGTATCTCTCTTGTTTTTCAATATTAATAGTTTTTTTATGCAACTTAACCTTATACATTCCCTAGTAATCATATTTACATTATATTGCATGATTTTTATTTTAATACATTGTATGTTAATTGTACACTATATATCTTAATATTCTAATGCATGTAATGTGAAAATACTAATAGAGAAATCACACCCAAGTGAACAAAGTATAAGAATTGAACTTATAATATGTGTTTTGAAATTCACTTCTTGAACCAGCAATGGCTGGCCCCACTCAAGGACAATTCAGCCCCTCTTTACCGAACATAGTGGTTGGCTTCCCTCATACCTGAAACCTCAAGTACACCCACCTCAAGTATACCCTACCCAATGGACATAGAACAATCAAAATAAGCTAAGCAAACCCTAAAAAGCTTGAAATTGCTGAGATCTAGTAATCATGAGAACTCGAAATTGGACAAGAAAAGCCCATCAACCTACAACCCACAAGAAGAGGAAATTCTGCAGTACAAACTCCTATTGTCCCTCCTTCGGGAGGACATCCAATACATGCAAGATCATGCCCTCATATGAAAATTTATGGGCCTCTAGCCCTCAGAGAAATCCCTCATATGCTGGATCAAAACTATATGGAAGTCCAAAAGGGAAGTCTCCATGAAACTAGGATCCAAAGGATTCTTTATGGCCATCTTCAACCTCGCAGAAGATAGAGAAAGTGTCTTCCAAGGAGGACCATACTTCTTCAACTCTACTGGTTTATATATGAATATCTAGAAAGACAACTTCAACCTGAAAAATAAATATTTCACTACAACTCCAGTATGGATGAGATTGTACTTGCTCCCACACGGGTACTTGCACACATAAATTATAGAGGGTATGGGAAAAGCTCTTGGATCCTTTGTCAAAATAGTAGAGGCCACCCTTCAAGGTTGTTTTATACCTCCTACTCGTGTCTATCTCAATGTCTACAAATCTGTGCCAACATCAATATGCCTCAGATATAGGGATGTTGACTAGCTCGAAACCCTAGATTGTGAACACATTCCCTTTCTGTGCTGAAAATTCCATTTTCATTGGAACCTTTTTTCGGGAATGTCCCATGAATAAGAAAGCAGATCCCCCCAATACATAATTGGAAAAGGACGAGTTAGGTTTTAAAAAAGTCAAAAAAAAGCGTAAAGCCCAAAATAAAATACCTACCCAGCCCAGCCCCAAAGGATTCCCGATGAGTAATAGTTTTGATTCACTTGCTAATTTTTCATAGCAAGAAGTACTCAACCCTATCTCCTCGGGAAAAACCCAACCAAGTTCCCAACGTAAACAAGAAAAGAAAATTACCGCCACTAGTGATCCCTCTTCCCTCAGAACCATGATGATCCAATGGTCCCCATTGAACCCATAAAGGCAGAGTAGGGCGAACTGTAAGACATGGATCTAGAAGATCTAGATATGCAAGGCATATAAACAATATGTGAACGAAAAGAGGAACACTTGATACCATATCAAAAAATAAGACTACTACAAAGCGACTTGATCAAATCAAGGAATATTTTACCTTCATATTTAGGGATAAATAACACTTCAACTAAAGAAATTATTGAGGAACCAAAAGATGACAAAAAAAAAAAGGAACGCCATCCAACAAGAAACTCTTACAATAATTGGGAGAACATCTTCTAAATTATGGAAGGATTAAGAGTATGGAGGAAAAATTCTACTCACACCCCAACCTTCCCAATGAAATACATCTCATGGAATGTAAGAGGCCTTAAAATCCCGAGTAAGCAAAGATGCTTAAATACCTTGATATCTAATGAAAAACCTTCTATAATGATACAAGAAACCAAGTGCACTTCCACAACTATGGGAAAAATCGCCATAAGATGTTGGAGAACTTGTAGTGTCATAACTGTAGATGTCAAAGGAGCACCAAGTAGTTTGGCCATCCTATGGAACCCCAACTAGATCTCCCTTTCCTCTTTCTTCTCTACGTGATGTACTATTTCCGCTAAATTCAAATCAATAGGATCTCACCAATTAGGCCACATAACCAATGTCTATGGACCTCAAACTATCTAGGATAATTTAACCTTTCTACAGTCTCTCTCCCTTATAAATCCTCTCTTAGAAATCCAACCTTGGATCATAGGGGGCATTTAACATAACAAATTCTCTCCTAGAGAAAAGAAGAGGCTTACGCTGACTGTATTAAGACTCTGAAAGATTTAAGGAAACCATTAGCGACCTTGGATTGGATGATTGGGAAACCATTAATGGAACCTTTACCTAGAGAAACCACCAAGTTGGCCAACACCACATAGCCTCCAATCTAGATCACTTTCTCATCTTAGAATCTCTTCTTAAAATAAAATACGACATAGAAGCCATCATTATCCCCTATCATGGATAGGACCATTGGCCCATCAACCTCCTCATCGACATCCCAACAAGCCCCAATAACCAACCCTTCCGCTTTGAATCCTTCTGGGTGATAGACCCTTCTTTCCACTCCAACTTTCCCTCGTGGTGGAAGGAAGCAGTAGTCAAGTTGGGATCCCCGATGCATAGAATCCAAAAACAATTGAAGAACCTAAAATAACAAATCAAGTTATGGAATAAATCATAATTTGGAAACATATTTCAAGCCAAAAAAAAACTTTAATAAAGAATGAAACAAAACCAACATCAAATGGTCGCTTCAGGGCACTCTGAGGATCTTGTAGAGGAAGAAGTCTATCTCATGGACCAAATAGAAACCAAAGATAATCATGACGAAATACTCTGGGGCCGAGCCCCTACTGAATTGTAATGATGTTTATAATCTTTTGATCCATGTATCTATAAGAAGGGAGGCTTATGTGTTTAAGAAGGGAGGCTTATGTGCTAAGGCCAATGAGCGTATTTTTTATATGTAATTATGCAGATCATTAATAAAAATACATCATTGTGTCTAGACCAACCATGAATAAAGAGTTATCAGGGACTAAGCTCCACTAGGAAGGGAAAGCGAAGGGGCTAAGAGGATAGGAAAGGGGGTTAGGCTTGAGGGCTTTCCTCCAAAGGAATATTATAATATATTCCTAAAAGACTAAGTTTGGACATAACATATTATTCTAAGTTCATTTCGGGAGAGGAACAAACTCTAAGTGGAGAGGAATGAGCTCATGGAGAGCCAAGTCTCAACCTAAGCACATGTATATTTATGTGGGAAAATCCATCATTGTGGGGTTTTCTCACCATTCTTTCCATCCTTTTCCCCATTCCCTTACACATTGAGCAAGAACACAGTTAGCCATTTCCACCATTATTGAACCATATGCCATTGGTGAACCTCTGTAACTTGTGCGCACTGGTATTTTTGTTGAGTCTGTACCATGCCTTACTCGATTTTTCTACTGTGGTTACCCGTTTGACTTAGGTGATGGATAGAAGAAGAAAGTTTTCAGGCATGTGAGAAACTCTCTCCAGGTGAGAGAGATTGTTGTGGAAGTGATTTCTTCTAGAAGGAGTCTAGCAGCTACTATGGAGCTCTAATAATTCTCGATCTGACATGTTGTTGAAGCCTTGGAAGGGAACTGGAGCAGTCAATAGACTCTGGAACAATGACGGTTTATATTCCTGGGGTGGGACAAGAATGTGGGGAATGAGAGTTTATGAGCGATGGGTGTAAGTAGTCTCCTTGGAGGGAATCCTTCCTGTTGCATTGTGTATCTTTTGTATTCTCATCCTAGCCTAGGATTTCCTTTACCCTGGGTGGATTTTAGTCCCAGATCAGGCATGAGCCATTGTTGATAGCTTGGAGTAGTGTGGTCTAGGGCTGGGAGGTTCTTGGAAGGTTTTCACGCAGTCAATGGATTTCATAAAAAGATAAGTACAAATTCTATGTTAATTTTACATGTATGAAGTTTATCATAATTGCCTGTGTATATTGCATGTATGTGTGTATTGTCACTTCCGCTTGAATATGTGTATGAGAAGAATTTTTATATCTGTTAAATTTACATTATATATATATATCATAGTTTTAACAAAGTAGAGATTTTTGGTAGCATGTCCCTGGCCTGGGTAGCTGGGGTATGTTACAAATTGGTATCATAGCCCATGGTTTCCACACTGAACCTGGATGGGCCATGAATGTGGAATTTGGAGTCAAATTTCTACAAGGAATTGATGTACAAAGTGCCAGAGCGGCATTGAGGGAGATCTTGGGTGGTATTGGAAGCTCAAGATGTATAGGAATTTGATAAACCACGACAATCGTTGTATTGGGCCACAAATTTTAAATTTGGGCCTTTGGATCTGTTCAAAAAGAAGAAATAACCCTCACAACCCTCAAATCTGAAGAAGGTGCATGGAGGTTAATTACAGAAGTCCTTCGAACTTCTCCCCTCCGGTTGTTTTAAAACTATAGCAGAGGAAACTATCAAAGCCTGAAGCTCCAAATCCCTGGGGCATCGGAGTTATGAAGTCTAGAACCAATCTGCACTGTCCATTTCTAGGTACATGTGTTTGCAGATTAAGGAATGTTTGGAATTCAAAAATTTATGGGTTGTGGGGTATTCAACAATGAAATCCTATGAAGTCCCAGAGTGATTCTTAGTTGTAGATCATTCGAGAGGTGGAGAACTATTGGATTTATCATGTGGTTTGGCAGTTTGGTGTTTGGGTTAATCCATTGGAGATTGCATGGTGAAGAAATCGCTAAAGTCGAAGCTATAGGAAGCGATTATTGGTAATCGACAGTTCGAGAGTTTTGAAATTGTGTAGATGAGAAGAGATCATCTGAAGTTTTGAAATCGCGGAACCTCGGGGTGACGTGGAATTGTTCGACAGTGGCTAATTCAACATCTAGGTAATTTTGAGATAGTTTCGATGATAAGAAATCCTCTAATTCTCGAAGCGTCGGATATGACGTGGCATGATGACATCACCTCGGGTGGCATTAACCTACCTAGGTCTACCACATGTCACTTTTTTTTGTACTTTTGACAGGTCCTTAGTACCGGTTGGGATCTGACATGTGTCAGTCAATGGTGGGGCCATGTGTCACCACCTTGATTGATGATAGTTGTACTACGTGGACCTCGGGAGGTTCATAAGTTCAGGAGCGTTTTGGGGAAAACTGTTGGAAGAACTTTTGGATCTCCTAAGTCGCATAGTCTCGAAGTCCCGAAGTTTTGAAGTCACAAAGCATCGAAGTGACATGGCTTGGTGACATCACCTGGGATGACGTTTGATCACAAGATGTGTGCCACATGTTAGGGTGTTTTGTTCTTTTAAAGGGATAGTTTTTCCATTTAGAACTTGACATGGGTCATCCCTCAGATTGGGCCACGTGTCTGCTTTTTAGGATATTCCACATAGCACCCAGGTGTGTAGTACTAATTGGACCCCAGGAGTTCACCAATTCATCATTTGGAAGAAATTAAGTGTGAGGAAGTAGAAACCCCTGAAGCTCTAAAGAGTTGAGTAAATCCTCATCGTTGATCGAGAGAGGACACGCGACAATAGGTCCCGTAGTCTGGAGGATTCAAGGCATAAAAATTTGAGGTCGAGGACTTCCAAAGGCTTGAAGGTTGAAGTCCATCTTAATCATTGATCATAGAGGGCGTGTGATGTGAGATCCCAAGGTCTAGAGAAGTGGTACTATGGAGGAATTGATTTGGAGATTGTTGTGAGTAGAGAACTCCAAAAGGCCAGAGTTAATCTCGACTATTGATCAAAAAATGACATGTGGAAGCAAGAGAAAGAATATCCGGTGAGTCGACACTACAGGATATTTGTAGAGAATTTCTTTGGAAACCATCGAATCTCAGAGCTCGAGAGCTCCTATCCACTGTATATCTAAGAAAAGAATGAGGACCATCTTTTTGTACATCTTCTAGGTACTCTAATAATTGGTGTTTGGGGGAAATGTATTGTATTGAAGGAATATTCTCCAAAGCCTCGAAGTTCTGGAGCCCCGGAGGCCCAAAGCACAAGATGAGAACCTAGTTGTTATCATTGGGTCATAGGTTGATATCACATGAATTTGGGGACCGAAGAAAAGGGGCTAGAGCCCAAAATTTTATTTTAAGAATAGGAAAGGGCATAGAGAAAGATCCCATGAGGTTCTTGATTGTACAAACCTACACCTAAAGACATAAGGAGGGCCCGTAAACCTCAATAAGGGACCCAACATGGATCTAAGAACCAATTCAACTCTGAGTTGGAAGAATTCATGTACATGATTGCATCACTGAAAAGACAAATTGTTCAAGTATCCATAACTTCCTGCTCAAAACTCAGAATTGAGCATGGAACTAGGCATTGGAAATATATTGAATAGTAGAATATAATTGTTCACCCATACATTCAATCTAAATAGTCAATTTCTCAAGAAATAAGTAGAAAATAAGTATGATATATATTAATGAATTAGAATGGTTTTTATTTTCATGAAATTATTAAGAACAATTATCTTGACAAAGTTCTAATCGATGCACATTTTTGTAGAATTAATATTTGCCAAATCAGAATCAACATAGACTGCATAGTGATGGATGATACACATATAGTCTATAGTCAAGAGGATGAAATCAGAAGGATGAATTTCCAATTGGGTATGGAAGGAACCAACTCCAGTGTACATGGAGGAGGAAAGGAAGAAGACATAAATCTAACTGAGACCCTCATAAAATTGAAGAAATATGTCTAGAGCCACAAGGGTGATAATGAAAGGCTTATGAAATCCAAAGAGAAGCAAGAATACTTCAACATGAAGTTAATTCAGATCCTGGAAAGAATTGAAAATAAGTTGGATAAGGAGAGTGGATACATCAATTCAGGAGGACATAAGAACCCTAAGGGAAAAGGAAGATCAAGGAATGACATCACTTTACTCCCAAAGGGATTCCCATAAGAGAGAATAGATTAGCTCAATATCATCCCCTTTCAAGAAGAATAGGAGGTCTAGGGTGGATGAATTTAAAGGAAAGATGAATAAGATCAAACCTCATACTTTTGATGGAGAGCACAAGAAGGATGAAGATGTCGAGACATGGCTGCTAGGCATGAGGAAGTAGTTCCAATTGCATAACTATTCTTTTGATGAAAAATGAAGAATTTATATATATCAACTAAAAAGAAAGGCATCCATGTGGTGGGATAAACTTTTTCAAGTGCAACACCTCAGAGAGAGAAAATGTGACTTGGAAGGAATTGAAGAAGCCATTTAAAATAAAATACTTAACCAAGAGTTATTATGAAAAAAAGATGAAAGAGTTATTTGAACTAAAAATGGATAGCATGATTATTGATGAATATGAAAGGATATTTTTTTAGAATTGTTGAAGTATGTATCCTTCATCAAGGATGAGACAGTTAAGATCTAGAGGCATTTGAGGGGGCTTCCATCTTTCATCAATGATAATATTCAATGTGATGATCCCAAGACTTTGGAGGAAACCATAAGGAGATCCAAATGCTTATATGATGAGAAAAAAAAAATGCTACTTTCCAGAAGGCTTAGGAGGACAAGAAGAAGTTTAAGAGGGAACAAAGGCATAAGGGAAACAACCCACCATTTTTCCGAAATAGTGCTCAAGGAAAACCATCTATTAGAGAGAACAAAATTATTGAGGTAGGTTGGAAAAAGACAAGGAAGACACCCATTCAATGTTAGGGTTGTAAAGGATACCATAAGTATAGGGATTTTCCTCACAAAAGTGACAAAGTGAGAGCCATATACAATGCATAGCATGATGAAACAATGAAGGACATGGGAATGTGTGTTCCAAGGATCTATGCATCCCTGGACAACAGGAAATATGAGTTTCAATAACACATGATTGAAGTGTAAGGTATGATCAATAATCATGTCTTTACTCTTTTAATAGATTCAATAGATATTGATAGATATATAAATCCTAAGGGAGTGGAAATATTTCTCTTTCCAAGAAGAAAGAATGAGAAATATTAGCTAGTACAACTGGCTACACCATCCAAGAGAAAAGTTGTTGAGTTGGTTAAATCATGTTTGTTGGACATGAATGGGATGAGTACCAAGGAAGATTTGAAAATCATGCCCTTGGGTTCATATGACTATCTAATTGTTATGGATTGGTTGGAAAAACACCATTCTTTCTTAGACTATCATAACAAGGAATTTAATTTCCTAGATGAGCAAGGGAACCCAAGAATAGTCCAAGGAATTCCTAGGGCAATTACTATCTGATAGATATCAACAATGTAGATGAAGAAGTGTTACAGGAAGGGTTTCCAAATATTTTCATCTCATACGGAGGAAGCACCTAAGGATAAGGTGCCAAATCTAGAGGATCACTCAGTCCTGAAAGATTTTGAGGACGTGTTCAAGGAGATACCAAGACTAACCCCTAATAGAGATATTGATTTCTATATAAATTTGATGCCTCGAGAATCTCTAGTATCAAAGACTCCCTACAAAATGAGTACACTAGATTTGAAGGAGAAAAAAATTCAGCTTGAATAAATTTTGAAGAAGTGGTATATATGCCCAAGTGTGTCACCTTGGGGTGCCTCAATTTTATTTGTGAATAATAAAGATCAGACATTGAGATTCTGCATTGATTTTGAGAATTTATCACCCAATTACTTATTTGCAAAGGAAGGGGTTCAAGTTTATGTGGACAAAAGAGTGTGAAAAAAGCTTCCAACAATCGAAGCAGTTGTTAACCAATTCTCTAATTATGAGGATTTTTTATCCGAATGAACATTGTGTGGTTTGAACAAATGCATGTAAATAATGACTTGGTGGAGTCCTCAGTAAGAATGGGCTTGTGATATGTTTTGAATCCATAAAATTGAAAGAGCATGAAAAGATCTATTTCACTCATGATTTGGAGTTGGCAGCCATAGTGCACACCTTGAAGAAGTGGAGGAACTACCTCATGGTAAAGAGGTTTGAGCTGAGAAAACACCATAATGGTATGAAATACTTGTTTGATCAACCAACTTTCAATGCTAGGAAGAGGACATGGTTGGAATTCCTCTGTGAGTGTGGATTTGATATTAAGCACATCAAAGGAAAAGAGAACAAAGTGGTTGATGCACTCAACATGAGAGTGCATGAACTTCATGCAACATCCATTAGCATGCATCAACCTAATCTTAAAGGAAAAAAATTTGAGTCTTCAAAAGATGATTTGCAGTACATGGAGTTGGTAACAAAATCGCAGCAAGGAAAAATGCAATAGAAAGTTGAAGATTATGAATTGGAAATCGATGGATTTTTTTTGTACAAGAACATAATTTATGTACCCAATTCTCCTGAATTGAGGAGTACGATTTTAAAATATATGCATAATGTAACTTATGTTGGACTCCCAGGATATCGTAAAATAGTTTCAGTAGTCAAGAGACAATATTATTATCCAGGAATGAAGAGGGATATTGTTGAATACATTGATAAATGTTTGGAGTGTCAAAGGATCAAGGTTGAGCATCGACACCCAACTGGATTGCTACAACCAAATTGTCTAGAACAATCAAGCATCATAATGCTATCATGGTGGTGGTGGAAAATCTTAATAAAGATTCCCATTTCATTCCTATGAAGGTTGCGCATAAGGAAACCAATGTTGTTGATATTTATATGAGGGAAGTAGCACGCTTGCTCGACATACCCAAGACAATTGTGTCTGACATAGACCCAAAGTTTACCTCAAACTTTTGGAAGGGAGTTTTCAAAGGGTTAAGAACAAATCTAAACTTTAGCACAACTTATCATCCTAAGTCTGAAGGGAAAACAGAAAAGGTAAACCAAGTGATAGAGGATATGCTAAGGATGTATGTGATGGACAAACCATATAAATGGGAATACTATCTACACTTGGTAGAATTTTCCTACAACAATAGGTACCAAGAATCACTGAAGATGAGCCCACTTGAGGCACTTTATGGATTAAAGTGCAACAGACGAGTAAGCTGGGACAACCTAGCTGATATAATAATGATTGGGCCTGAGTTGCTTAGAGAAATGGAAGAGAAAATGTTGAAGATACAAAGTAATTTAAAGGATTCCCAAGACATGAATAAAATTTATGTTGACAAGGGAAGAACTCATAGGGAATTTAAAGTGGGTGATCATGTTTTCTTGAAGGTGAAGTCCAATAGAAATTCCCTGAAGTTGGGAAATTGTTCCAAGTTGGCAGGTAGATATTGTGGGTTGTTTGAAATCCTAGAGAGGATTAGACCAATAGCTTACATGATTTCATTACCTACATCTATGATTATTCATAATGTATTCCATGTATCATTGATTAAGAAATATATCCCTGATGTTAATCATGTTATTGATTGGAATGTGATCCAGGTGGAGCAAGAAAGTTCTTCTCAATTGCATCCGGTACACATTGTGGATCGAAAAGTCAAACACCTTTGGAATCGAGCCATAGAGCTTGTAAAGGTCCAATGGACCTGGTATGGTCCTCCGGACGCAACTTGGGAGAATGAAGATGCTATGTTGGAAGAATACCCACATATTTTGAATATTTTTTAAAATCTTGTTGTAAATTGTAATATGCAAATATGATGCAATGAGGACAATGCATAAATAAGGGGAGGGGATTGTAATATCCCAAGGTCGAGCCCCTACTGAATTGTAATGAGGTTTATAAGTGGGTGAGACAATTATATATAAGATGGGAGGCTTATTTGTTTATTATGATATATAGCCTAGATGATGAGGCCGATGAACCTAATTTTTACATGTAATTATTTAGATCATTAATAAAAATAAATCATTGTGTGTAGACCAACCACAAAGAAAGAGTTGTGTGGGACTAAGCTCCACTAGAAAGGGAGAGGGAAGGGGATAAAAGGCTAGGAAAGGGGGTTAATATTGAGGGATTTTCTCCAAAGGAATATTATAATATATTCCTAAAAGACTAAGGTTGGACATAACCTATTATCCTAAGTTCCTTTGGGGAGAGGAATGAGCTTCTGGAAAGCCAAGTGTCAACCTAGGAGCATGATAATTTATGTGGGAAAATCCATCATTGTGAGGGTTCTCTCACCATTATTTCCATCCTTCTCCTCATTCCTTACACACTGAGAAGGAACACAGTCAGTTGTTGGCCCTCGACCAATTTTTGGGGAAACTTTGGTCATTTTTGGCCCACTTTTGGACTTTCACACGTTGATCGAAGAAGGAGTGCCGAGGAGGAGCGAAATCGTGGATCTCACCTATTTTTAGGGCTATGTGGACCCAATAAGGGGACCCCTATGGTTTTGTAACAGGTTTATGGGATGTCAACCCATCGGTTCTCCCCATGTTTAGGCCCTATTGTAAGATTTTGGAAAGTATAAATAAAGAGGAACGTAGGGTAGAAGTACTAGTATAGAAGTGATTTGTGCGAAGGAATGTACATGGTCAAGGCTTTGTTCTCGATTGTGATTTTGTAACAGGTGCTTAGTGTTGTTGTACGATATTGTGGCTCTGTGCATTTGACCTATATTTGGAGGGTAAAGAAGGAGGATCTAGTGCTTAGTGTGTAGATCTCTCGTCTTGTGGGAAATCTGAATCTATGGCTTAGTGCATAGGTGACGAATAATAAAGAGTCGAAGTGGTTTGTGTATGTATCCCCACCCTGGGGTGAACCACATATATTTGGTGTCTCATGGTTTTCTTTGTCGAGTGTCTTTTATGTTATGCAATTTCTTAGTGCTTTGATTACGATGTGTAACAAATGTATATTTTGTTGCTTAAGTATTTTACTTATGATTAAGGGTAAATGAATGTTAGATCTAATTCACAGTGCTAATTTCTCAGGGTGTATAATCAGTTTCTATTACTACATTGATTTGTTTTTTATTATGCTATGTGATGTTAATACAGATATTTAACTAATGCATGTCACTTCCTAAGCATTAACATAATATTCTACAAAGTGATCTTATCACAGATCGTGTCCTAGCCTAGTTACATACACTTGTGTCATGTAACCCCCCTTACTTATACCCCAGGTGAGACTTCACCTGCTTCAAAGGTGTTTCCAAAAGGGCCAGTAATCAGGGTTTTGTTGGTGCATTTTCAAGTGTCAAACCATGCATTTGCCCCTATGCTAACAGATGGTTCTATTGTTGGAACTTGAAACTGTGATTGTTGGGAACTGAAGTAAAGAAAAGAAAAGTCTGCTGCCTATGTTTGCTACTGAAGTGTGCAGTAATCTACTTAGCTTGAAAAGATTTGTTCCAACAAAGTAAGTTGTTCTGAAGAAAATAGGTAAGATTTGTGCTTTGGTAAGAGAAAGATAAGTGAATTTTTTTATTTTGAAAGCATGAATTTAAGTATTCTTAATAGATTTTGTCCTAGTGTGAAGGCTAGAGCATAGTTGAAATAAATTGTTGATTTGAGTAAATTTAATGGAAATAAGAAAGATATGTTATTCATATGGATAGAAAGAGTTTTTAGACTAATAAATGGATGCAGGAACCTATAAATAATTTTTGCAGATTGCAGGTCCATCCCTATAATCCTAGGGGAAGTGCAGAGTACATAAAAGATTGGGGAACATTTAAGAGAAAAGGAGGATTGACTTTGTGTTATAATTGCAAAAGGTTGGGACATCTTTCTAAGGAATGCCATGGGGTAGGCCCTATTTGTCTTTGTTGTAAGGTTGTTGGTCATGAGGTTGAGGATTGTCCAAGGATTATTGCTAAAGTTGAAGGGATGAACATAAGACAAGAAAAATTCAAAAAGAGTCAAGAGACTAAGGGTATGTTAGAAGGTCATAAAGAAAAAATATGAGAGGAAGTTCAGACTATGTTATTACAGCTAGAAGAAATGATGAATGTTCATAAAGATTTCAGTTTACCAGAAAACTTGAAAGCCAAACAACGCATAAGCACAAGAATAAAAGACTTCGACATAGAATGTATAGTCTTGGATGAAGAAACACAAGTGAATATTATAACAAAAGAAAATTAGGAAGTTTTGGGAAAGCCTATTTTGGTACCTTCTTTAGGAAGGATAGGCTTGTTTAAGGGAAATATGATAACTATATGTGGAAGAGTAATTATTGTACCTATTATTGTTCATGGAACATTGACTGAAGAATAATTTGAAGTCATTAGGTTTTTTGAGGACAACGCCCCTTTACCACTTTTGTTAGGCAAGACTTGGATTGACAAGGATAAGATCAGAAGGAAAGAAAAGGAAGAAGCTAGAGAAAATAAAAAGCAAGAATTAAGGGATTTCATGACTAGGAGAATAGACCTACTAAGAGAAGAACGAGAGGATAAGTCGAAGCAACAAAGAAAAGTCAACTCAGGAGGGACATAAAGTAAAATAATTAGCTATCAAGGTTCAAAGAATGCAAGAAGTCTTGAAGGACCTATCTATCCAAGAGAGAAGTTTGTCCACTTAGGAAGTGTTAAGACAAGGGATATTAACTTTAGAACCTTTGAGGGTACTTAGATAGTGGAAATCCATGAAGCTAGGGGAAGATAAGAATAAAAATGGAAAGAGGATTCTAGAAAAAGTTAAAGAGACTCAGATAAGACAAAAGAAGGAAATGAATCTCAATAAAATGAAGGCTGAGTCTAAAAATCTACAAGAAGTTAAGGAAACTGAATCTAAGAGTTCGCATACTGGAACCTCTCGTAGGGTTTGAACCTCGCTAGAATAGAAGGTCCATGCAGATTTGGACTTCGCCCTCACAAAGTTATATAACCGTTTGAGGCGCCCTGACCATTAGAATGATGCTCTAGAACGGTTAGGAAACAGATTTATGGGTTTATGGACTGCTTTTGGATGTTTATACCATGCCATAACAAGACCTAGTGGATCCTTAGCCCACCAAGTTTTTAGGAAGAAAACTCACACCAAAAAGTACCTTCATGCCAATTCCCATCATCACCCTGCTAAAAAATTAGGCTTTCTCAATACCCTAGCCTCTAGGGCCTTCAAAATCTCTCATGATGAACACCTTGATGAAGAGAAAAATCATCTCCTCAATGTATTGAATAATAATGGTTATAAAAAACATCATGTGATTAAAGCCTTTCAAAATGCCACTAAAACACCTAGAAATAAAGAACAAACAAAATAATGATGCATCCAAGGTTTTCTTACCCTACATACAAGGGACAACGGAAAGGATTTTGAAGAAGAAAAGCATTGGGGCAACTTTCAAACCCTTAAACACTATTAGAAATTCCCTTAGGTCAGTCAAATACCATGTTGATCCCATCTAACAAAAGGGTGTCTATATGATCCCTTGCTTGTGTGGTAAACAATACATAGGAGAAACAGGTCACTCCTTTAAAATTAGGATTCAAGAACATGCCACTCACATTAAACACAATCACACTTGTCCCTCAACCTTGGCAGAACATTCAGAAAAAACCAAACCTCAAATTTGTATTTAAGATGCCAAAATTCTTGCCAAGATAGATCACTATCACAATAAGAAATTTAGAGAAGCCATCAAAATTGAAAAACAACCTAACAATATTAAGAGAGATGATGGATGGAAAATTTGTCAAAATTGGATCCTAACACTAACCACAATGACTCATTCTAGAAAATCAATTAATAATTAATATTTCATTTTTGTTGGTTTCATTTTAATAAATAATATTTTTAGGTTTGTAAAAAATATTTTTATGTTTTGTAAATATTTATTGATTAATATTTTTAGGTTTTGTAAATATGTATTGATTTCACTTTTAACAAGCCTGCTCTTCATAATAACTCTTCAAATATTTATTTACAATTGTTAAATCTTTTTTCCTTCATTTCTCATAATACATTTCTTATAAAGGACCACACTGGCTTGGTCTGAAACGTGGAACCGAAGAACTATATCATAACAACAATGTTCGCAAAAGTGATGTGATTGCAATTAATGAGAAGGAAATCTGCTCTAACTTTTTAAAATATGTAGGGACGACTGATGTGATTGTTGTTTTTACCATAATCGATCATAGACTTCGCAACAAGAAAAATTACTGTATTTTTCACAAAGCCAGCATTTCATTACTCCTTAATGAAATTCATAAAGCAAGGTTTAAATTAGAGAAATTTTCGCGTAAGCTTCTCGAACTTCACACTACTCTGGAAAACACAATCCAACCCTCTCTTTGGACACGAATAGATGCCTTCTCTCTCCTGAAGGCGGCGAAATTTGAAGAAAACGCTGTTATTAAGAAACGCAGCAAATTTACCTGTCTAGAGACCGCGCAGAAATAGATACGCATGCATAACAGAAGGTATGGATTTCACTCTGAACAAAATGAACATTCTTTGCCTACGCTCCCTGGTCCCAACAGGAACTCGCCCACACAACTACACGACAAGAATTTTAGAATAATAAACAAAGCCCAAAAGGATAACTTAAAAAAGATCATAAACGAATTAAAGGAAGGAAAACACATCTATCATTAATCATCAATACTGTAACCAAGCAAACTCAGAAAATAGGAATAAAAACAACAATGAAAACAGTCAGGAAATTAGTAAGCACGCTAACCCCACTCAAATTCTGAAAACAGTAATGAATACAATAACAAAAACATAACCACGCAGATAACATTAGTCCACATGCAAGCTCAGTAAACAACGAAGAAAACAGCAACATTGCAAATAAGCGTAACCACCACGCAATTAGTAATAACCCTTACACCTCTACGCTGAAAACAAATCCAGAAAATACTAATGACAGTAAAACGCGCGTACAGGTAATAGCAGCAGAAACAGTTTTGCAAATTGCAACTTTTTTCCCATTGAGTTTAGTGACAACCATCTCCTCAACACCGTGGGTAAAAACGACCAAAACATTATTAATAACAACCTAAACAGTGATAAAGAAAATAGTTTACCCAACACCAGCACGATTTGCGCCATTAATGGTTGTATTGGTAACAGTAATAACTGTAATCTCATCCCTAGTATCTCCAATAAAAATAGTAAAAACGTTAAAACTATTGAACGTAATAGCAACCAAGTCAACTCCTTTGAGCGTAAGAATTTAGTTATCAACTTATCTACCTATCCCATCGATGAATACACCACTAGGTTACTAGAAAGAGGTCTTAACTTTGCTGTTCCCCCTGGCAAAATTCTTGTTGAGACATCTTATGCAGCATTGAAAATGGTATTAAAAACCTTTTAGACAATGTTAAAGAACAAGCCAGACAAGACTTCTGAGTAACTCTCCGTTGAGTAAAACCATCAAAGAGCAATATTACTAAAGATGAATTCTTGGCTCTTAAATCCATAAACAATAATAAGAATTTGGTAGTTCTAAAAGCAGACAAAGGTGGGGCTGTTGTGATTATGAACAAGGATAATTACATTGAGAAAATGTTGGACCACGTCAATAATAGTGAGAGTTATAAAAAACTTAATAAAAATCCCCTAAGTAAGATTGTGAAGGAGGTCTCTAACGCCATTAAATTAAGTAACATAAATGATGATCATAAAAATAAATTACTTTTTAGGTGCCCTTCCACCCAATGGATCTACTCCCAAAATTCATAAGGAAGGGACCCCACTCAGACCTATCGTCAACACAATAGACAACCCTACTTATCAACTTGTAAAATATTTTTCTCATAAACTCAAACCCTTAGTATCGTCAACACAATAGACAACCCTACTTATCAACTTGTAAAATATTTTGCTCATAAACTCAAACCCTTAGTCGGCAATACTAGCTCCTTTGTTAAAGATTCTTCATTATTTGTAAACAAGATCAAAAACATCAAAATGGATAAGAATGACACCCTCGTAAGCTTTGATGTTGTTTCTCTCTTTACTAAAATTCCCATTTACTGAGCTATGGAGGTCATTAAGAACATCACTGACCTAGGTACTACTAACTTAGTTGAATTGTGTTTGAAATCCGCATTTTTTAGTTTCCAGAATGATGTTTATGAAAAAACCTGTGGGGTTGCTATGGGATCCCCCCTCTCTCCCATCATAGCTAATTTATTCATGGAAGACTTGGAAAGTAAAGCCCTTATCGCCTCACCCTTCCAACTTAAATACTGGAATAGGTTTGTGGATGATACTTTTGTCATTTAGCCCCATGGTTGTGACAAATTAAATGAATTTGTGAATCACCTAAATAAACAATTTGACCAAATTAAATTCACTATGGAGTTTGAAGATAAAGGTAGTCTTCATTTTCTAGATGTTAGGGTGACAAAAAGACCAGATGGATCCTTAGCCCACCAAGTTTTTAGGAATAAAACTCACACTGAACAGTACCTTCATGCCAATTCCCATCATCACCTTGCTAAAAAATTAGGCATTCTCAATACCCTAGCCGCTAGGGCCTTCAGAATCTATGATGATGAACACCTTGATGAAGAGAAAAATCATCTCCTCAATGTCTTCAAGAATAACTGTTATAAAAAACATGAGGTGATTAAAGCCTTTCGAAATTCCACTAAAACACCTAGAAATAAAGAACAAACAAATAATGATTCATCCAAGGTTTTCTTACCCTACACACAAGGGAAAATAGACAAGATTGCTAGGATTTTGAAGAAGAAAAGAATTGGGGCAACTTTCAAACCCTTAAACACTATTAAAAATTCCGTTAGGTCAGTTAAAGACCATGTTGATCCCATCAAACAAAAGGGTGTCTATATGATCCCTTGCTCGTGTGGTAAACAATACATAGGAGAAACATGCTGCTCCTTTAAAATTAGGATTCAAGAACATGCCGTTGACATTAAACACAATCGCACTCATACCTCAGCCTTGGGAGAACATTAAGACAAAACCAATCACATTTGTATTGAAGACGCCAAAATTCTTGCCAAGATAGATCACTATCACTATAGGAAATTTAGAGAAGCCATCGAAATTGAAAAACAACCTAACAATCTTAACAGAGATGATGGATGGAAAATTAGTCAAAATTGGATCCCAACACTAACTACAATGACTCATTCTAGAAAATCAATTAATAATTAATATTTTATTTTTCTTGATTTCATTTTAATAAGTCGGCTCTCAATAAATAATATTTTTAGGTTTGTAAATAATATTTTTAGGTTTTGTAAATATTTTATGATTTCACTTTTAACAAGTTGGCTCTTCATAATAACTCTTCAAATATTTATTTACAATTGTTAAATCATTTTTCCTTCATTTCTCATAATACTTTCCTAATGATGGACCACACTCGCTTGGTTTGAAACATCGAAGATGAAAAAACAAATGTGATGAATCCGAAAGAACTATCTCATAAAAAAAATGGTCACAAAAGTCTTAGAACATAAATAATCTAGTTCTTTTCCATTGGAAGATCCGTTACGACCACCCCGCTTATTTAACTCATTGATCGTGGCGTCGAGACCACTTTTTCTACTCGTGATTGACTGAGCTAAGACGAGAATTTTCAAAGTGTCAAACAGAGTTGTCTGTCCTTATCTGGAAGTATACCCTGCATGTATGTTTGTCTATCCACTATCCGTTAAAATCTATAATGTCGGGTGAACCCAATGACCTTGAGAAGTCTATCGAGGAAGTTCTTAGAAAAATCATCATCGACAGACCTGTATCTGAAGGTGTTCATGAATCGTTGACTAGGGGACTACAGGCTTCCCCTTCGAACAGACGTCGTTCCACCCGCATCAATCCTATAATTGAACAGAGAAATAAGCATCGGGGTTAGTGACGCCTAAACATGTAAATAGTTGAGTGACAGAAGTGGCGAGACATATGAACGCCTCATTGAAGATCCAGATTTAATGAATCTAGAGGCTCAATTACAAGAGGGGCATCAACACGCATTTTCATTGTAGGTGCAGATGAAGCTTCTCACAACAGTGGAAAGGATGAAGAGATATCAGGAGAAGCACATAATACAACAACATATCACTCCTCTACAGGCTAAGGTGATGGAAGTAACACAAAAGTTACAACTTGTGCAAGACGAATATTGCAAGGTGTTCAAGGAGATCAATAGCCATGGTTCACAGCTAGATCAAGTATTTGCGGTAGAAGAACAACATCTCGAAGGGCCTATTATAGAGGAAACAATCCAATAGCTCATTGCGAAGGAGGCTTAGGCAAGGCAGGAAGTCGAGGTAGCTCAAGTTAAGCTCGAGTATTTTGAAGCAACATTGTCGGGAGCTGAGTGACTCGGGATGAGTCACAAGTGAGTGTTAGGGGCCTGTTGGCCCTCGACCATGTTTTGGGGAAACTTTGGTCAGTTTTGGCCCACTTTTGGACTTTGACACACTAATCGAAGAAGGAGTGGCTAGGCGTAACTGAGATCGCGGATCTCACCTATTTTTAGGGCTATGTGGACCCAGTAAGGGGACCTCTAGGGTTTTTTAACAATTTTATGGGATGTCGACCCATGGGTTCTCCCCATGTTTAGGACCTATTTTAAGATTTTGGAAAGTATAAATAAGGAGGAATGTAGGGTAGAAGTACTAGACTAGAAGTTCTTTGTGCGAAGGAATGTATGTGGTCGAGGCTTTGTTCTCGACCGTGATTTTGTAACAGGTGCTAAATATTTCGGTAAGAGATTGTGGCTCTATGCATTTCACCTATTTTTCGAGGGTAAAGAAGGAGATTATAGTTGTTAGTGTGCAGATCTCCTATCTTGTGCAAATTCTGACTCTGCGGCTTAGTGCACAGGAGTGATTTGATGTAATATTTTGGCGAGTAATAAAGAGGCAAAGCGGTTTGTGGATGTAGCCCCACCCTAGTTTGAACAACGTATATCTTGTGTCTCATGGTTTGCTTTGTGAAGTGTCTTTTCTGCTATGCATTTGCTTAGTGCTTTGTTTATGATGTGTAAAGAATGTATATTTTTTTGCTTAAGTATTTTAGTTATGATTAAGGGTAAATGAATGCTAGATCTAACTCAGTGCTAAATGCTCAGGGTGTATAATCATTCGCTATTATTGCGCTAATTTGTCTTCGATTATGATCTGCGATGTTAATAAGGTTATTTAATTAATGCATGTCACTTACTAAGCGTTAAAAAAATATTCTTTGAAGTGATCTTATCACAGATCATGTCCCAGCCTGGTTACAGACACTTGCGTCCTATAACACCCCTGCTTCTACCTCAGGCGAGACTTCGCCTTCTTCGCAGGTGTTTCCAAAAGGGTCGTTAGTTTGGGTTTTGTTGGTGCATTGTTAAGCATCGAACCTTAGTTCTTCCCCTATGCGAACATCATCCATTTCCACCATTTTTGAAACCTTTTCCATCAATAAACCTTTGTATCTTGTGCGCACTGGTATTTTGTTGATCCTCTACCCTCCCTTACTGAATTTTTCTACTTTGGTTACCCATTTGACTTAGGATATTGATATAATAAATAGGTTGTGAGGCATATGAGCAACTCTCTCCAAGTGAGAGAGATTTTTGGGGAAGTGATTTCTCCTTGAGGGAATCCAACAATAGCTACAGATCTTTGTGAATTCCTAATTCGGCCTATTGTTGAATCCTTGGAAGGGAATTGGAGCAGTGGACGGTATGTGTAACAATGAAGGTGCATATTCCCAGGGTGGGATAGGCATGTGGGGAATGAGAGTCTATGAGTAGTGGGGATAAGTAGGCTCCTTGGAGGGAATCAATCATGTTGCATTGTGTAACTTTCCGTAGTTTTAGCCTAGCCTAGGATTTCCTTTACCATGGATGGAGTTTAGTCCCAGCTCAGGGGTGACCCACTGCTGATAGCTTGGTGCAGCGTAATCTAAGGCTAGGAGGTTCATGGAATGTCTGCACATAGTCGATGGTTTTCATAAATGGATAAGTACCAATTCTATTTTAATTTTACATGTTGTGTTTAATCACATGTGTGAACTTTATCAAAATTTCCTATGTATAATGCATGTATGTGTTTATTATCACTTACACTTGAATTTGTGGATGAGAAGAATGTCTATATCTATTAAATTTGCATTATGTATATATATATATATATATATATATATATATATATATATATATATATATATATATATAT
>ML789605.1:719318-733648 GCA_009831015.1 Picea engelmannii | reverse complement strand
ATAGTTTGAATAGAGTAGATATTTTTGGTAGCATGCCTGGCCCCAGGATGGTTGGGTACGTTACATATAGAAGAAAAAATCAAGAGTCATATGGCTCTAGGAAGGTGAGAAAAACTCAAAGTTTTTCGAGAACCTGATGATCCAATGAAGACATTGGAACATAATTATATCTCCAAAAGACCAACAAAGAAACAAATTAAGTAACCACTAGGACATCCAATAAGACCTTCTTTAATACTTCATAACTCTAATGCAAGAACCAAAACTGAATTGAAAGGATGCAATAAAAACGATTATGAATCATATTGCAAAAATGATAAATGAAAATCATAATGAAGCCCTAATGGGGCCAGTCAACATCTAATAGGTGGATAAAGTGATCTAGGAGATTTCTAAAGGGAAATATCTTGAACCACATGGATTCATAGTGAACTTCTACCAATCCTATTGGCTGGTAATAAAGAAAAATGTATGGGAAATAGTGGAAGACTCCAGAAAATACAAAAAGTCCTACCATCCTATAAATCTACCTTCCTCACTCTCATTCCTAAATAAGACAAAGTGGAAAACCTAAGAAAATTTCTCCCTATATCTCTCAACAATTTTATCTACAAACTCATATCCAAAATCATTGCGAACAGACTAAAACCTCTCCTCCCCTCTCTAATATCCCTAGAGAGGATAAGTTTTGTGGAAGGATGATAAATCCTAGATAGTTTAATCCTAGTGCATGAACTTATCCACTCCCTTCATTCCTCCAAAAAACCTATAATTCTCATCAAATTAGACCTCTCAAAAGACTTTGATAGCTTAAGATGGAACTATATCCTTAACATCCTGGTCACGTTTAGCTTAAGTGAAAATTTTATACAATGGGTTCACACTATGATATCCATGGCCTTCTTTTCTATCTTGTTTAATGTTTCCCCCTCCCTGACCTTCTCACCAACCAAGGGTATCCGTTAGGGAGACCCCCTCTCTCCCTTCCTCTTTATCCTGATGGAAGAAGGCTTGGGAGAAGTGGTTCTAGGAAAATGGAATGGAATCTCTCTCCATGGAGAAGATACCCCAACCTCAAATCAACAATTTGTGGATGTCATAATGTTAATGTATTCTACAACTCTAAAGTAATCCCTCACAATTAAGAAATTCATCCATGACTTCTATGACAGCTCAGGGATGTGTGTCAACAAAGATAAGTCCAACATCTTCATTTTCAACGCCCCTCATTCGATCTAGGGTCATCTGAGAGGTCTCCTAGTGTTATAACTAGGAAATATTTCATCCAAATACCTAGGAGTTCCTTTGAAAGAGAACTCGTTAAAGAAAAAAGTCTAGGAGGACCTCCTGTACAAGATGGAAAATCAATTGGGAAATTGGTCATTCTGTTCTCTCAAGATAATTATTAGACTCATACTCGTCAAATTGTTCCTTCAATAAATTCCCATCTACCACCTCTCAATCATAGAATCCCAAAAATATATTCTCCTAGAAATAATAAATATTCAATGAGACATCCTATGGGGAAACTCAAAAAACAAAAATAAATGTGAATTAGTGGCATGGGAAACAATTTGTTTTCCAAAACTGAAAGGAGGTATGGGATTGAGGGATACATAAAATCTCAGTCGAACCCTGGGGGATAATATATGGTGGTGTTAGATAACTAATCCCCAATATCAATGGGCCAACCTATGGAAAATTAAATACTTCCAAAATAAACAAACTAGGAAGATCACTAGAATGAAAAATGCCCCTATGGGTTCACACCAATGGAACCTATCTTGGCATAATTGACACTAGTTTAGGAAAAATGATTCTGGGAAAGAAATAATTGAAAGGATGCTCTATTCTAGGAGGACATTTTCAAACAAATCCCCATACTAGAAAACCAACCATCCCTTCTCAGACTTCAAGCTGGTATCAAAACCCAGAATAATACCAAGGTTACTCAATACTGGAAGGAAGAAACAAAACTTGGTCGTTTGTGGAAATGAATCCCCTACCACAACTGGACTAGAGAAACATATAACAACATCATAGAAAGTTTCCTAGAGAAACTCAACAAAAAGAAGAATCTAGAGCTCTAAAAAAAAAGACCAACATCGATGGGGAAACAACTCTTCTGGAACCTTCACAGTGAAATAAGAATACAATATATCTTCTCAACAAAAAAAGATTCCTCAAGCAACAATTTGGCTCAATATTTGGAAACAAATCCTCTGTATGAACGTTTCTACCTTCCTTTGGGTGATAGCCCTAAACGTAGCTCTCACTTGGGACAATATCTACAAACACAGACTATTGGACCCCTCTCGATGCCCTCATTTATAGGTGCATGAGGAAATGATCGAGAACCTCTTAAATACTTCCATTTACATGGAAAATATCTGGACCACCAATATCTTGTCTTTCTATGCTCTGGTGCAACAAGAACTCCATAAGGGACACCATAGAACAATGGAAAAAAACAATAACTCAGAACCCTATCATCGATAGAGCGTGGAACCTCTTACCTAGATTTATTACCTGGGAATCAGAGAAAGGGAGAAACCATAGGGTGTTTGAGTGAAAATGTAGGGTGTTTAAGATTCAATCCCTACCTCCAGAAGAACTTTAGAACATTGTCCTCACTTCAGTCTAGGAAACGATCATTTTTTAACATTGGGAGGACAAAGATTGCAAAATTACCCCATATGAGCTATCAGTAGTCCAAGTCCTCAACCTCAATGCCAACCTAGCTTCCCTCAGAAAGTGACCATAAATGTCCTCTCCAGTTTCAACATCTCAGTGGAACCCTCCTCTATAAAGGCTTGTGAAGATGAACTTCAATGGGGACTCAAAAGGAAATTCGAGACAAGAAGGGTATGGAGGAGTCTTCCAAACCATCAAAGGAAACATATTGATAATGTATGGGGTCAAATGTGGATAAATGGAAATAGTGACACATAACTCCAGGCACTGGAAGAAGGGTTTCACATAGTCATGAACTAGGGTTATGACAAGCTAATCATAGAAGGTGACTCCCAGGTCATAATCAATATGTTCAAAAGCTTGCAAAATGGATCCCCGACAAAAAAAACCACAAACAATTGGCATCTGGAGGTTAGTCTGGAATCCATTAAACAAATTTTGGCCTCCATCCCAGTGATCATACCTAGACATGTAAATTTATTGGCCAAAAATATCACAGACTAGTTAGCTAATGAAAGCCTCAATATTAAGGAGGATTTGTGGGAAAAGACCTGGAATTTCTTAGAGGATGAAGGTTTTTTCTAGGCCTACACCTCAATCAGAAGACATGACCTTTACACCCAATAGAAAAATCAAGGTTACCATCCAAGAGAGTTCCAAACCCCATAGGAAGCCACAGGGAGTTGCACAAAGAAAATCGACCCTGAGGCAAAGAGGAACCGAGAGAATAATAAAGTAAGTTGAAGCCCAACTATGGAAATGAAGGGTTTGAATTTACAAGCGATCGAGCACCATGAGGAAGGATGTGACATGACTCATATCCACATAAGTTTGTGTCACCTAAGTGACCTCCATATGTGGAAAATAGGACTGTCGCCAAAAAAAGGTGGAGAAGGCGCCATAGGGCTCCTACTTGCAAGAGAGGTTCACCCCCTCTCGGAAGAAGAGATAAGGAAGAATGAAGTTGGAAGGGGGATCCCCAAGACTATATGGGGGATATTAAATGACCTATAAAATCAAACCTCCCCTCATGCATGTGATCAACATGACATCCAAAGGGAACTCTGGTGATCAGGCATAGATCGACTTCTAGCTACCCACAAATACAAAGGTAAAAAAGAACGTGCCATGGGAATCCCATGGTGGAATTTAACATAGGGTGATAATTTTGAGATGCCAATGGAGGAAAGCATATGGACAATATTGAGACCTTTCCCTATCTCACTAGAAAGGATAAGCATCAGAACCAAGGGGAATGCGTCTTTGCCATTCAAATGCCAACTAGAAAAGGAATTTGGGACTCTAGATCCACCATCCAAAATCCAAAGTCAAGGTAATTAATGAAGGCACCAAATATCAAGGATAAGTAAAACAAGGAATGGAGAATCTTCCATAAGGAAAAGGATTTGGGTGGCAATATGAGGTAGGGCTAGTAAGGCAAAGGGGAAAAAATGAGAGTAATTGGAAATCCTACGAACACCCAGACTCACTCTCGTCCATATAATATCCTCCCAGATGATGATCCCTTCCTCAGAGCAGGATCATGACACTCAGTGAAATTTTATTCCAACTTTACAACTCGATATCTTGGTCCAGGAATTCCAATTCCCCTCCACCAGTTGCAAGCAATATATTGGGCACGTTCTCTCAATATGGTACCATCCTTCAATTGAGGCCCTCATCAAAGATACCATGGCCCCTAGGCATGAATATCCTCCTAGTTATAGATGTGGTTAGAGATTCTATTGAGATTTCACTTCGAGGCAACAAGAGAAGGGGTTACCAGAATCTCGCATCCAACAAGATTCTTTTAAATTTTCCATAAACTACATTTCAAATAACCCTAAGTGATTTCATAGAGGTCTGGATGAATCATAAGACACAGTCAATGAGGAATCAGATATGGATATGGATATAGAATTAGATGATACCACTATCCATTGGGTCCTATATGTTTGACACACCATGGGAAGGGACACTCACTATTGGAGGACAGTCAAACTCTATTGGTAGCTCAAGACACTTATGGGACAAATGCTTTGAACCAAAGAAAATATTCAAGACACAATCCAACTCTAGTTCAAGGGCCTCCACTTGATGGTTTCAGAGATCACTATTCTCCTCCCTCAAAGAGATCATAACCATTCTCTTGGGCACCATGAAACTCAACCGAATTACCCTCAAACCTCAAGCGAGGGGCCATCAACCGCATGAAATGGGTTCCCCAACAATCTTTATTTTTTGAAAATGCTAGTTTTTAGTAGCTATAGGCATGGTACTTTCAACAAAACTTTGGTTTTTAAGGTTTTTTGGACTATCCATAAACAATATATTTGGTCGGATGGGATCTACCTTTTTTGTTGGTCTTGTTTCCTGAGTGGAAGGCCAACAACAAGGGTTTTTGTATTGTATGATATTTTAAAAATATAATAGAATTTTTCATGTGAACTTCACAAAAAAAAAATATGTGTTTTAAAATTGATTTCCATTACACTTAATAATTTGTAGTATCAACATGACCTATTATAATTGAAATAAATGAGCCCTATTGTTTTATTTTATATCATTGTTAAAATCAATGAAATACCTCATAATGATAAATAAGTTTCCGTTCTAACATTACTTAAATCAATCCATATTATTTTTCTTTATTTCATTATTTAAATCAATACAACGAATTTCTCTAAACCATTTATTATTGTATCTCACTAAAATCAATGCATCAAATTACTTTTCATTATGTCATTATAGATGTAACACACCCTCTCAAGACCCTGAATAGATGTACTTAATCATGCTTGGTGATTTCCATACAATGGCATGTAAATGTTGTAGATGTATTACTGTTTAATTATAAATTCCAAAAAAAAGATTGTGGGGTGAAGCCTTAAAGTATTGGCCATGATATCATTAGAGGAATGAGAGGAGGCCCTATTAAAATAAATGACTTCAAGCCTTATTCAAATTATTTCCCATGGATATGATTTCAAGAAAAATCAGTTAATGAGAGAACTTGGTAGTTGAACAACCAACCACCCAAATGAATGGAAGTATGGAATGTTGACAAATGGACATGAACCTACTATCTAGAGGACAACACTAAAGATCACCACAGGTCCCCGTGATTGGCCCATGAGTTTCCTTCTAATAGGATAAATAGAAGGATAGGTCAAGAACCTTCCCAAGTCATGTATTCAAAGAAAATAACACGCGGACAAAAATAAATATCTAGAGAGAGGTTGTTGGACACACCTACAACACTTAGAGGGGCGGGGGGTGAATGAGTGTGGGGATCGTTTTCCAAAAACTTCCCTCTTACACAAAAACTCCTTACTTAACATTCAACATGTGTTCATTACTCATTGTTTTCATTTATAATCAGTTAGATGTGAATACATATCAGCAACATATATCTGCAACATATCTTCAACAAATCATCTCCATAAGGAACACAAAGAACACAAGGTGTATGTACATTTTTTCTTTTTATTATGGACTTCAATCTGGGGGTTTTTCAGCAACAACTGAATAGAGTACAACTCTACAAGAGCACTGAATATATATGTAATACTCATATTTCATTATCAGCACCAACTGAGATGAGGCAACAATCCTCAATAGATATCAATCTGTCAACATAAACAAGTGCATCAACCATGCACCAACCTGTGCCAAACAACCTGTAATCAACATGTACCGTAAGCAAGTGCATCCAACCATGTACCAAGTATATACCAATAATGTTTCAACTAATCATCAATAATTACTCATCAATATGTACCAACATCATCAACTATACACCTCATGTATGTGCCAACTCATCAATTTCTTTTCTCAACCATGACTAGTTTTGGATTAGTCAACAACCCCAACTTGAAATAATCATAACTTTGTATATGTAATGAATAAATATATGAAACTGATACACAATGTTATTTAGTGTGTTTTGTGTAATTCTTCTAGGTGTCACTACTTGGAACCTCTTAGAAAAGGATTTATAGCAAAAATGACATACCTTGTTGAATTCTAGCTTATTCTAGAGAGCGTCCTTATAGAGCGTGCCCCGCACATAATATTTGTTGAATAGATCTGAAACTATTAAAAATCATACTATAGATTGTAATATAACCAACATAACTTATATCACTGAATTCAGATATGTTATGAAGAAGTTATGACATTTGTACCCGAAACACATGTTTTAGACTAGTTTCAGGACTAGCCATAAACCCTATTTTCCATGGAGTGTATCTCCAAAAATACAACAACACACAAGATGATTTTTTTACCACATATACATGGATATGTTTCCTCAATGGTATATCAATCCCATGGTCTAAATCATTACATAAAAAAGTTATACTGAAAATGGTGAGATGACCTGTAAATAACATACCTTAGAAAGCATCATGAAAAGAATTTATCCTCCCTTCAATTAGGTCCCTCTTTTCTTCACCTTCCTTATGAAATTCGGCTTAGATATCCTTGGTTACCTCATTCTCCTATAGTTATTCAATATGCTCAAGTGTTCCACACAAAAAATGCTCAAGAAGCTCTGACAAGAAGCTTTCCATCAATACTCCAAAAGATATTCTCACAAGAAGCTCTACATTGATCCACAAAAAGGATGATCTACAAGAGACCATTGCTATATTATTTATACTTTCATCCTCTAGGTCACTTAACCCATTTTTAGGTCACTTAACACATTTCTAGGTCACTTAACATATTTTTCTTATTTTAGGGTTAACCACTTTCCATAAATAGAATTTTCTCCAATATTTTATCATTTAAATATTCCTTCTTCATTTTCTCATCTTACTTTATCATTTCTTGATTTTTTTTCTCTTCTCTTTAATATTTAAATAATCCACCTTGACTTTGTCACCTTACTTTATCATTTAAATAATGATTTCTTATTTTAGGTCACTTAACCTATTTTCCTTTTTTTTAGGGTTAACCACTTTCCATAAATACAAGGTTCTCCAATACTTTATCATTTAAATATTCCTTCTTGATTTTGTCACCTTACTTTATCATTCCTTGATTTTGTCACTTCTCTTTATTATTTAAATAATCCACCTTGACTTTGTTACTTTACTTTATCATTTAAATAATGATTTCTTCTTTTAGGTCACTTTGACGTCTTTGACCGTGGGGGCTTCAAGCCTTCATGTGGGGGTTCTTCATCTTCGTAAGGCCATAACTCTCAAAACATGAGGAGTTATGTGATATTACACCACCAAAAATGGCATGACCAAAACTATCCAAATAGGATGGTTTCACCAACAATTTCCTTGATCTTCATCTCATTATTCCACATACAAGCATGGGTCCTCCACCCATTATTCTAGGATAACTCAATTCATAAAGAATCTTCCCGTGAGGGATTTCACCATAAGAGGACCACTTTGGAGTTCATCCATTTGTTCACCTTATCAATCATGATAAGAAAATAATGAGAGCAAGGGTGCTCCAACCATTCTTCTAAGATAACTCAATTCGCAAAGCGTCTTCCCATGAGGGCTTTCACCATAAGGGGACCACTTTGGAGTTCATCCATTTTTGCACCTTATCAATCATGATAAGACAATAATGAGTCATCTATACATTTTTCCAACAATGCATCATATACCAATGAAACCACAACGATCCATATTCATCATTTATCAATGACAACTCATTGATCCATATACATCATGTATCAATGACAACTCATTGATCCATCTTAATCTATGCATTGTCATCAAGGAAAATACATATTATATTACATCAATCATCAATCAATCAATCCTTTGACATTAATCAATCACCTGACATCAATCAATGACATCAATCAATCAAACCATTGGTCTCAATGAAAACATGATCCAACAATCACCCCCTTTGACATTGATGGCAATACCAACATTGATGTCAACACCAATTACCAATTATTGATGTCAACCTGTAGATAAGGCATGCTCTACATCAATAGTCAATGTGACTATCTCTCCCCGTCAATAAACATCAATCACATCAATGTGAATAACTCTCCCCCTTTGACATCATTGGCAAAGGGCCATTCTCATATTGGGGTTGCTCCCCTTGCTTGAACTATCCTTGGGGTTGATCCCCCTATCTGAATTCCTTTGATCTTCCTCTGAATAATCTCTGCTGTTTTGAACAAGGGATATCACTTTGAAGTAATGTTGAAGATACATCGAAAATAATCCATCTGTGACCATTTATCCCCCTGAAATTATGCTCCTATGCTCTTTCTTCAAGTATAGGGATATTTTATAGGTATGCAATCTGATAAATATCTCCTCCTAGAATCACGGGAAGAAGAATTACTCCCCCTATGGGTATGTCTCCCATATCTTTTCTGCAATATGAACATTGTGTTACCATATAACGATCCTTGGACCTGTTCATGCATCAAACTCATGCCATACCAAGCATCATGAAGCAAAAGATATGTCAATAAAGAATCATCAGAAAAATATCAACCAAGTACATCCTGTACAAAATGTGTTCTCATCATGCACAACACCTATGTACATCAACATCATGCAATGTGCCAAAAGATATCATCCATGAAATGTATCAATCACATGTCTTTATCAACATGCCAACATGTGCATCTACCAATATGCCAACCATGTGCATCCACCAATATGCGAACCATATGCATCTACCAATATGCCAACCATGTGCATCTACCAACATCTCAAACAATGTATTATATCACTCATGATATGTCTCCATCATGAACCAAGTGCCACAATCAGGTATCTCAAAAAAATGCCAATTGTTGTGCTAATCAAGTAGTACCAATGGTGTAGTATCATCAAGCATATGCCATCTATGAGTGTACCAAACATGTACATTACCATGCACCAATACCACAAAATGATGAATCCCATATATGTATGCCAAATCCTCCATAAAACATGTACCAATCAAACTGCTAGTAGGTGTCTCTTCCAATGTACTAGAAAAGTACCAATCATGCAACAACTATAGATCAAAAATGATGTGCAACATGATCACCTCATCAACTCACCAACCATATGTCCCAATATGTAGCTCAATCCACATGAAAAATGCATTCACCATGATATCAACATATGCTTACAATAATTCATTATAAGATATATCAATGAAACTCAAATATGTACCATCCATGTACACCAACATATCAACATCAATCCATACTCATGGGTTAGTTCCATGCACCAAATATTTATTTTACATCGTCACCTTACATGATATAACATAGAACCATGAAAAATCTGCAACAAACAATGTCAAAACCTGCAATAAACAATGTCAGACCCTGCAACACAGAGTTATACCATCTCATCAAGCTACAACTCATGTGCATTGTCTTTTTCCCAAGGATTTACCACATATACGTGGCCTACTGCACAATAGAGTGCATATGTACATGACCTATTCAAGGTTAGCCAACATATGTATGCGACTGATACCACTGTCACCCATGTATGCCTCAGTAGATGACTTACTTGAGCTTCCCTTCAGTCTTTCATTCTATTATTATTGCTCTGTCTTCTTCACCCACTTCTGTAGATGTCCCTTCTCCTTAGAACTTGAGCTCTGAGAATCCATATTTTCAAACATGTCTCCTTTCCTTAATTCATTCCTTCTTCTAGCCATGTTATTTGAAGTTCTCCTCATAGACTTTCTTCTTGTGTTCCAACACTCATGGGATTTGTGGCTAAATCCACTACAGTTGTAGCATCTCATAGTGTTACAGTGAACAACAATGTTTCCTAATCGATCACATCTCCAACACCTCATGGTGTTATAAAATCTTCCATTATATCTCCTTTCATATGATATACATTCAAAATCTTTGTGACCATATCCATTACATGAATAACAATGCCCATGAAAAATAGTTGCATACCTTTTCTTTGGTGTCCCAAGAATATCTTATTAATGTCTTCCTTGCTTTATTCTTTTGGAATTTTCTTTACCTTGTGTAGATGGTTGTTTTGCAACATTGTCTTCCTTCTTTGATGGATTTACCTCATGCTTCTTTGAGGTTCTTTCTTCAGCATGTGTATCTTCTCCTTTGTATCCAAGACCTAATTTATCATATGGTGATCTTTGACTTTCTAAGATATCATCCAATATTAGTGAGCTATTCAATAATTTATTTGAATTTTCTACCTTCTTTTTAAGGTCATCAATTTCATCTTCTAGCTTACAACATGACTCTTCATTTTCATTTATTTTATTCTTCAATAGTTCCTCTATTCTTTTGGATTTTTCAATTTAGGTATTAAGATGGACAATAGTTTCAAAAAAATTTCTAATCTCATCATCTACCTTCACAGTTTCTTTTTCATTCTTTATTCTTTTGATTTATTCTTCCTTTTCTTCTAGTTGAGTCTTATTGATCTCTTTGAGCATTTCATTTAACATCAAGATGTACCTTTGACTCCTCCTAAGAAACTTTTTAGTGTTATCCGAAAGATAGTTATTGTGTGTATAAAAAGATCACTTCTATATATATATAAACCCTCTTCAATTTCCTTTTGAAGTTCTATTAGATTTTCTTCTATTCTTTCCATGGTATAACTATCATCAAACTTTACACAAATTGTTTCTAGATCATCTTCTTCAATTGAGAAAAATTCAACATCATTACATTTTGAATCAATGCAATCAAGAGTCTTTGGAGATTATTTACCTTCATTTGAAGTATCTTCAATATCTTCCTTATTGCCAACATCATCACATGATTATTTTCCTTTAAAATAATCACATATGAAATCAAGAGTTAGAGATTATTTACCTTTGATAATCTTGATGGAGTGGTCTTCAAAATCTTCTTTCTTTTTTTGATATGTCTCCTCTAGCTTTAGTCATAGATCCTTGGAGGAAGTGAATTGTCCCATGCATCATAGATCTTTGTTAGGGCTTGAAAGTCCACTAAGAATGGTCTTGAGAGCCAATGCATCATTCTTCTTTCCTTCCCTTTGAGCTGCAAACTTTGACTTGTTCTTCAATGAAATTGATCCACCAATGGCTACCTTCCAAATAGTTCCTCCCATTGTCTTCAAATACACTTTCATCTATATTCTCCAAGTAGAATAGTTTTCCTCATAAAGGATTGATATTTCATCATCCATTTGTGTGTCTATGGATCTCCTTCAAGCTTGTTAAGGATTGTAGTGAAGGATCACTCTGATACCAATTGTTGGACACACCTACCACACTTAGAGGGGGGGGGGGTGAATGAGTGTGGGGATATTTTTCCCAAAACTTCCCTCTTACACAAAAACTCCTTAGTTAACATTGAACATTTGATCATTATTCATTGTTGTCATTTATAATCAGTTAGATGTGAATACATACCAGCAACATATATCAGCAACATATCATCAACAAATCATCTCCACAAGGAACAAAAAGAACACAAGATGTATGTACAATTTTTCTTTCTATTATGGAATTCAATCTGGGGTCTTTTCAGCTACAACTGAATAGAGTACATCTTTACAAAAGCACCAGATCTATATGCAAGACTCATCTTACATTCTCAGCACCAACTGAGATGAGGCAAAAATCCTCAACAGATATCAATTTGTCAACATAAAAAAGTGCATCAACCATGCACCAACCTATGCCAAACAACCTGTAATAAACTTGTACCATAAACAAGTGCATCCAACCATGTACCAAGTATATACCAATAATGTGTCAACTAACCATCAACAATGACTCATCAATATGTACCAACATCATCAAATATACACCTCATGTATGTGCCAACTCATCAACTGCTTGTCTCAACCATGACTAGTCTTGGATTAGTCAACAACCCCAACTTGAAATAATAATAACTTTGTACCTATAATGAATAAAGAACTGAAACTGATACACAATGTTCTTCAGTTTGTTTTATGCAATTCCTCCGATTTTCACTACTTCTAACCTCTCAGAAAAGAAGTTATAGAAAAAATGACATACCTTGTTGAATTCTAGCTTATTCTAGACAGTGACCTTATAGAGCGTGACCCGCACGGAATATTTGTTGAATATATATGAAATTTTTAAAAAACATACTACAAACTGTAATATAACCAACACAATTGGTCTCACTAAATTTGGATATTTTATGAAGAAGTTATGATGTTTTTACTCGAAACACCTGTTTTATACTAGTTTTAGGACTAGCCACAAACCCTATTTTCCATGGAGTGTATCTCCAAAAATACAATGATCCACAAGATGATTTTTTTACCACATATACTTGGATATGTTTCCTCAATTTCATATCAATCTCATGGTCTTAATAATTATATAAAAAATGTTATAGAGAAAATGGTGAGATGACCTGTAAATAACATACCTTAGATGGCATCATGAAAATAATTTATCCTCCCTTCAATTCCGACCCTCTTTTCTTCACCTTCCTTATGAATTTCGTCTTATATATCCTTTTTTACCTCAGTCACATGTAGATATTCAATATTCTCAAGAAGATCTCACAAGAAGATCTCCATCAATACTCCAAAAGATATTCTCACAAGAAGCTCTCCATTGATCCACAAAAAGGATGATATACAAGAGACCATTGGTATCTTATTTATACTTTCATCCTCTAGGTCACTTAACCCATTTTTAGGTCACTTAACATATTTTCCTTATTTTAGGTTTAGCCACTTTCCATAAATAGAAATTTCTCCAATATTTTATCATTTAAATATTCCTTCTTGATTTTCTCATCTTACTTTATCATTTCTTGAATTTTTTTCACTTCTCTTTATTATTTAAATAATCCACCTCGACTTTTTCACCTTACTTTATCATTTAAATAATGATTTCTTCTTTAAGGGCACTTAACACATTTCTAGGTCACTTAACCTATTTTCCTTATTTTTAGGGTTAACCACTTTCCATAAATAGAAGGTTTTCCAATACTTTATCATTCAAATATTCCTTCTTGATTTTGTCACCTTACTTTATCATTTCTTGATTTTGTCACTTCTCTTTATTATTTAAATAATCCACCTTGACTTTATCACTTTACTTTATCATTTAAATAATGATTTCTTCTTTTAGGTCACTTTGACTTCTTTGACCTTAGGGGCTTCAAGCCTTCATGTGGGCATCCTTCATCTTCGTAAGGCCATAACTCTCAAACCATGAGGAGTTATGTGACATTCCACATACCACTAAAAATGGCATGACAAGCACTATCCATCTAGGATAGTTTCACCAACAATTTCCTTCATCTTCATCTCATTATTCCACATACAAGCATGGGTCCTCCAACCATTCTTCTAGGATAACTCAATCCGTAAAGCGTTTTCCCATGAGGGATTTCACCATAAGCAGACCACTTTGGAGTTCATACATTTTTGCACCTTATCAATCATGATAAGAAAATAATGAGAGAAAGGGTCCTCCAACCATTCTTCTAGGATAACTCAATTCGCAAAGCGTCTTCCCGTGAGGGCTTTCACCATAAGGGGACCACTTTGGATTTCATCCATTTGTGCACCTTATCAATCATGATAAGTCAATAATGAATCATCTATACATTTTTCCAACAATGCATCATTGTTGACGGGCGAAACAGTCCATCCGTCAACTGGGAGAGTGGAACCGGTCCG
>ML789605.1:655440-715783 GCA_009831015.1 Picea engelmannii | reverse complement strand
ATCATGTAAAGATCAATAAAAAGATAGGCGCAATATGCATAATGACACAAAAGGTATTGGCAGTCAAGAAAATGATCGAAATGTGACCTTGAAAGGAGAAATCTTCATGCTTACACTCGTGAAGACTTAGCGAAGGTAGGTGTACGGAAAGGCGCAAAGAATAAAGGCGTCGTTCATTTAAAATTTGCGACGAAAAATCAATGTTTGTGGAACATTGGTGTAGGCAGCTTATGAGACAATGAAAAATGTTAATTGGCTGCCAACAATCATATATGAATGAAACCACAATGATGCATCTTCATCATGTATCAATGACAACTCATTGATCCATCTTCATCTATGCATTCTCATCAAGGAAAATACATATTATATTACATCAATCATCAATCAATCAATCATTTGACATCAATCAATCACTTCACATCAATCAATCACTTGACATCAATCAATCACTTGACATCAATCAATAAAACCATTGGCATCAATGACAACATGATCCAACAGAGGTCAGGGACCCAACAGAGGGGAGAAGAACTTGAGGGAGTTGGGATTGGAGAGGAGGGGATGGACTATGTAAAAACACAGTAATAGAAAGATATTGATCTCTAAATATTGGGTCATAGAACCCAAAAAACCTGAACTAATATAAGAGGGATGTGATCTTGATGTTGGGAAGGCATATGATAAACCTCAAAGAGGCCTGGGCTAGCTAGGTGTAAGGAAAATATCTACCAAGAGTAGAGTGAAGGAGAGTAACCTTCAAATTTCACTAAGAACCTAAGAGATATTTCTTAATGGTATCATGCCCTGGAACATGGGTGGCTAGAGTGCTAAGAGTGAATGCATCTGGGGCTATGGTTGGGTAGAAAGTGGAACACCCATAGTCGATTGGCTGGATGCAACCTATAACCAGATAAGTATCTCATATTACAGTGTATTGGAATTGAAATGTATGGTAAGATTGATTGTAATTGTATTCATGGATGTGTATGATTGTGATACAAATAAACTAATTGTTCATTACAAGTGTGTGTATTTGAGTAATGATACAATATCATACATAATTTCTTTCTACAAACATTGTCTTGAATGGATAGATATGTCAAAACAATCTTAAAGGAATCCATGTATTGTTTGCAAGTTCTCATGTTGTGGAATGTGTAAGCTATTCATGCTTGTGTACCTAAATGATAATGTATCTATATGGAATTTCATGTGTATTATACACCTAAATGTGATAACCTTGTATCCTATATTGAATCATAAGAAAATTATGTATTCTCCAAAAATAAAGTAAGTTAATGTGTGAATGTGATACATGTTCATGTAGTAGGTTATCTATCACAGTGTGCTTCCTCTGAATGGAGTTGAGGTGGATAAACTAAGATATGAATACTAAATTTTAGGGGTAAATTTGTTATCTAGTTTGGAAATGGACTATAGAGTCCCTAAATGTGTGCTAAGACCTTATATAAGAATTAGAAGATCTCCTTGAATGACTAAGTCCAATATTATATTGTTAACCTACATAAATCCTATGTTTTGAGCCTAAAGGAATCAAAGCCATTGTATCAGTGCAGTGAATATATCCTAACCCTCCATTGGAGTAGTCTATTATTCTTATAGAAGTCGAACTCCAAATCAACAAGGACAATTGATTTATAGGATGATTGAGTGGTGAGATAATCTCAACCGTGAGTTAGACTTGGTAGTAAAGGTGAAGAGGATGTCAGCATGGAAACCAATAATTCTTTAAGGATAATATGTGTCGGTACATAATTTTTCAAAGGGTCAAGGATGGGACCCTATTGAGTTCAAGCCCTTAGAAGGTCTTCATAATCATTGACTGTTGGATTTGTAGATATATATATCTCTATTGTTAGTTGGAGTAGTCCATGGCTAGGCCGGGATGACAATATGAACCGACCAGAGTCGTTGATCCATTGGAGAATGGAGGTAATATATATACCACCGTTGGATCTAGCTTCAACTATATCAGGTTGAAATCCATTGAAAATGGTTGGTTGGAATGGAATTTGAATGGAAATCTCGAGAGTTCATATGAAGGATAAACTCCAAGGTCGAGCATGGACTATAGATGTGGAAGTAGGAAAGTTTAACCTTATTTGTTCATCATTGGGGGCTCCCACTTAGCAAGTCAAGGTGGAAAAGTGATATGGTACTGACTAGGAGAGCCAGTATGTTGACGTGTGATGATAATGTATTTGTAGAAGGGATGAGTGCGGGCCTATATGGATAGGAGATCTTGTATACCATACATCCAATGTCAACCGTTGGTCATGGTAATTGTGAAAACATCTACGCCATCCATCGAAGTGATTCCTTCATAGTAGTTTGGTTCATTGGAATGAAAATACTCCGATGGGATAATTCTCAGAGGAGATATGGACTGTTGATCTTCCATGAACGGAGGAACCTCGAGAGGCGATATGGACTGTTGATCTATTATGGTTAGAGGAACTCCGAAAGGAGATCAAAACAATTTATTTACTACCAAAGGTCTTAAGAGGGTGACATGCATGGTTTTGTGCTCCAAACAATGCTTGTGCCAAGTGTCATGATGAATTCAAACTTATATGTGAGAATTTGTGGCAAGATGAATGCGACGTGTGAGGTCACGATAGTTCCATGTGTCCAATGGATATTGTGCCACATGTCAAGGTGACTTTGGGTTCTTGAGAGAGAACCTCATGTTGAGTTATGAATGCCACATGTCACCCTAGATGGCTGGAAGTGGAAGGTCGACGTATCAGGATAGGTGGTAGTTATTGTGTCCTTAGGGGTGGCGCTTGGAATTAGTGGAATGGTCTACAAAATAGTAGTGGTCCTAGGAGGAACCAAAAGCATTTATAGTGTAGACCATGAGATGGATGGTTATATATAGACATGGTCAGATATTGACCATTTATTAGAGTTTTAAGGGTTGGAAAGGCTATGTTTCAACCAAAAATGTCGACGACAATACATGAATGAATGACTTGAGGGGAGCCATCGATTTACCGATAGGAAAAGGAAATCTCCATTGTTAATTTCCTTGAGACCCATTTGAGAGAGATTGATTTCATGAAGACATGAGGGCGCTAGCATGGCATCCATTGTGGGTGAGTAGTGATAGATGTCACTACGTAATTGGCGACGAGGAAAAGTGGCCCCCATTGGGAGAGGAGGTTCACTGGGCCTTTGTTATATTTTCTGACTGTTGGATATGTTGGCCAATGGATCTGAGTTGTTGATCCATAAATAATATCATCAGGGTTCAAGGGGAAGTTGTTAGGAATTGTTATTAAATGTTGATGATGATGAAATGAGGAAAGATGTAGACCATTGGTCAGCATAGAGTGGATATTCAATATCGAATTTCGATCCACTATGGGCCCCTATGATATATTCTAGAAGTGTAAAAATGGATGGGAAGTGATTGTCTCACATGTTAAAGTGTTCTAAATACTTAGATTCATTGGATGATCAGTGCAAGGATTGCCGAATCTAGGATGGGTTTGATAAATCGATCCTCGTTAGAACTTTTCGTTGGGGTGTTGATGATAATCCCCATACTGGTTGGGATCATAGACATAACTAGAATCGTAGGATGCTCTACCAAAGGAAAGTTGGATATGACGTAGTCCTCATATGGGATCATCATCAAAACTTTTAGTGTTGGGGTGTTTGAGGTTCCGTGGGAGTAAAAGCACAATGATGACGAAGAAAGGTCAAGGGATTGGGAAAATTAACTTAATGTTCCTTGTGGTAGATTCCACATTGGATAGCAGATGTATTAAGTGACCACATGGATCCCACATGGAAGTAATATGGTCTTGGCCCAATGAAGGCCTGAGAACCTTGGAAATAAATAATTGTTTATCCATAGCTCTTTTTGAAAAAAATTACAGTTATTGGAAATCTCTTGACAAGAAGAGTATGATGGTGTCATTAGAAAGAGGACTCTAATATGGTTAAGGGAAGAAATTTTTTAATACCCCATCCTTTGAAAGGGTACTTAGGGGGTTGGGTGTATTACAAAGTGGTATCAGAGAAGGGCACAAAACTGGGCCTAGATGGGACATAAATCAGTCTCAGGACTAGTGTAACATGACCAATACAAGATTGTTATAAAGTGTTCCTATGAATTGCAAAAGTTTATTTATTATTTACACAAGTTCCCTGAGAAGGAGGAAAACATATTGAAATTATATCTTAGAAACCTTGTATGAATTACAAGAGGGAAAATTATTTTCTCCCTTTGTCAAATTGATGAATACTCTTGCATGAGTAGGAATATGATGATAGGTATTAATGGTAAGGATTGAATGTGAATGGCATAGGTGGAAGAAATTTTGTTATGAAGTTTCATGAGCTTAGATAGGGGACACGAGCTAAGTTGTTTTGTTAATTGTAATATTTTTGATCTACTAGGGAAAGTAGAGTCTCTTCCAATTAATATGGTTGATTATATAAGGGTTAATACCCTTATGGAAAATTTCTTGTGCTTAAAGGGATTTGGTATGGATTGATGCAATCCTTAGTAGTAATAATTATTGCTTTAATAAAATATTAAACCTTGTATATATTATATAATTCCTCATGATCATATGACTGGTGGAAAATGTGTAAGGTTGGTTTATTTGACCTGTAATAACGAAACTTGTTGTTGTAATAACCTAGTTAGGAAAAGAAAAATGAGTTATTTTAATTAATGATAGTCCTCATAGAAGAGGAAAAATGACATGAACATATGAGCCTGTTATGATCTCATGGATATACAAAAACTTGTACATGCCTATTAACATGAGTACTTTTTTAGGCATGCAAATGCAGGATGAGGACATGTTGTAATGAACATGATAATGGTTTCATGTATGTAACATGAAAATAGAATCAATATAACCTATGGTGGGTTATAAGGAATGGTCTGTTGATGGACATTTTAGAAGAGGATGACTTGATAATTGCAGGGAAAATAACAACATGCATGAAATCTTGGTAATGTTAATTCCTAGACCCTTATGAGGACAGGATTGTAATGATAAAATAATGTTTGATGGATAATACTAAGAAAGGTAGTGTTGGAGCATTACTAGATGACCAATGGGTCACATTTAAATCCAGAGGTGGACGACAATAGTATATGAATGCTTGGGTATGATCATATCGAGGTAAAGGGGAATCTAGGAAAGGGTTTCCCTGATAGAGGCCTAATCACCAAGAATGATTGAAACATGAAAAAAATAAGAAGATGGAGTTGGAAATTTTGTTGCTCTGGGTAAAACTATAATTACCTTATTACATTTTGGGAATTATTTTTTTCTTTTGTAACAAAATATTAAGAGTTCTTTCTTCTTGGTTGTTTCCATGAAGAGAAAGAAACATAATTATAAATATTCCCATGATACTTTTCATAAGAATGGTTGTAATACATTTGGGAGGAAGGATATGGAAATTTGAAATGTCCATGTGTGTGAATGACATGGAAAAGGGTGCAAGTAGGGAACTTGCATACTAGATATATATATATGTTTATATATGCTTTAGTGCATGGGTTGGATGAACTATAAGGTTTACCAGTGTGAAGGTTGATATTAAGACCAAGCAAATATGAATTAATGTTATAAATATGTGAAGGAGATGCACATGAATTATATATTTTTTTTTCCTGGGAAATTAGCATGGGAAACCCCTGAGTACTTCCCCACTTCGTGAATGCTAAGAGGGGTAAATGTTCGGCCCTAAAAATAACAAACCTAACCCCAAGGGAGAACAAGAGGTTCAAACCCATGACCTCCTTCACTAGGGATAGCTTCATGTATGGCTCAAAACCACTTGATCTAACGCTTGGGATTAACATACATGATGTGTGTATATATATATTTGGAATAGGGGAAGACCTAGGGTTCAACACATCAACAACACACCAAAAAAACCGTAACTACCGGCCCTATCGACAACACCTGTGAAGCAGATGCATTCTCACTGAGGTATAGACATGGGGGGTTGCAACACTCAAGTGTCTACAACCGAGCTAGGACACAGATCTGTGATCATAATACTTTAATAAATCACTTATATAAATTGGCATTCATTAGTATTTAACCTTTATTCACATCACAGGTTAAGACCTTATTACAGATTGACGTAGTAAAAACCAAGATCAAGCACCTCTAACCATTCAACACATAGCATCAGAGCATATCTAGTCATTCATTCATGTATAAAGAACTAAGCATCAATGGATTTACCTATTACACCAAGATTATTATACTAAGAAATTAGATACATAAACAATATTAACATCATAGTACAAAGCACATCGACACAGGATATACGTGGTTCACCCCAATGTGGGGCTACATCCACCAATATTCTTCTCCTCTTATTAGTCTCTTCCAATATTCTTACATTCACCAATACAGAATGCCAACTCTGCATAGGACAAGAGATCTTAGCGCACCTTGCTAGATCCTCCTTTGTCGATTTGTATCAAAGCACAAATCCTTACACAATTCATCTGCACCAAGCACTTACAAAACACTTGCACTTAGCTTTGGAAGCCTTAACACATCTTCTTGCACATAGCTAATATTAGCACTAAGCCATCGACCCTTTCTTACATTTCCTAGCTACTTATTTATACATTTAAAAAGAGGCATAAGCATGGGTAAACCCATTGGACGACATCCCATACCCATTACATAAACCCAAAAACCCAAAAATCCCATAAAAAAGGGTGAGATCCCACGATCTCCACTTCACCTAGGTGCTCCATCTTCGATCGTCTTGTTGAAGTCCCAAAAATGGTCAAACATGACCAATGTTTCCATCAAACATGGTCGAGGGCCAACAGGCCCCCAACACTCATTTGTGACTCATCCTGAGTCACTCTGATTTGGGCAATACTGCTTCGAAGGCATCGATATTAGTTCGAGATGCATTGACTTGCTGCTTCACCACGACCTCATGCTCTATGTATTCCTGAATGAATTTCTCAGTGATAGGCCATTCCAGGCATTGTTCCACTATTGCAACCACCTGTTCCATCTGTGATCCTTGTCCCTCGATATCTTCAAAGAAGGTGCATTCTTCATCATGCACCAACTGGAGTTTTTGTGTCACCTCCATCAATTTGCTCTAGATGGAAGTGACCTGTTGTCGAACTGGGCACTGCTCCTGTTCCCTCTTCATCTTCTCCACTACTGTAAGAAAATTCAACTACGCTTGCACTGTAGATTCTTGCTTCTTCACCTTTTGGAGTTGTGCCTCTAATGTCCTCAGTTCTAGGTCTTCTGCAAGGCGCTAATAGGTTTGTGCACTTCGGTTTCTTAGTTGATTTCATTATGAAGACAACACCTTGATTCTTTTGATTGCGCTCCTGGTAGTTTCTTCCCTCTGATCCTGCACTTCCTGCAGAGTGCTCGACACTGCCTGTAGTTCTAACTCGGCTACTCTTTCTTGAAGTTGTTGAATGGCTTCAACGAGCTTCCCCACTTTGCTCTCAATTGTCTCTTCTTCGATTTGGGCCAAGCCAAATAAAGAGAGAAGTGCTCTAGCCACTTTCTCCTTGACCGTAGTCTGCTCCATGAGAAGATGGTATTTCTCTCTGAATATTCTCTCTATCCTCCTCAAAATTTGCTCTCATGTCATATTTTTCTTGTTGCACAAACCGAATTTGCTTTAGGGCTTCCTCCTTTTCTTGCTTCAAGGCCTTTGTGGCCTATTAATTTTCTTCCTGTACTTGAAAAAGGTGAGCCTCTCTAGCATATTCTATCCTTTGCATTTGGTTGGTCTCATCCCCTAATTCTACAACTTTTGATGATGACAACGTAGTACACACTGCATAGTTTGAATATAGAGCTTGTTATACCCCCTTCAACGACAACATAACCATTTGTTGGCACAAGGGAAGACCTAGGGTTCAATTCTTGAAAAGTGCACAAACAAAATCCTAACTACCAGCCCTTTTGGCAACACCTGTGAAGTAGATGCAGTCTCACCCGAGGTAGAGGTAGAGGGAGTTGTAGGACTCAAGTGTCTACAACCTAGTTGGGAAACAGATCTGCGATCAAAATACTTTAAAAAAGAACTTAGCAATTAACCTTCATTAGTATTTAACCTTTATTCACATCGTAGGTTAATCCCTTATTACAGATCGATGCAGTAACAACCAAGATCAAGCCCCTCTAACCATTCACCACATAGCATCAGAGAATATCTAGTCATTCATTCATGTATAAAGCACTAAGAATAAATGGATTTACCTATTACACCAAGATTATTATACTAAGAAATTAGATACATAAACAACATTAACATCATAGTACAAATCACATCGACACAGGATATATGTGGTTCACCCCAATGTGGGGCTACGTCCACCAATCTTCTTCTCTTCTTATTAGTCTCTTCCAATTTTCCTACATGCACCAAGCCAGAACGCCAACTCCGCATAGGACAAGATATCCAAGCACACCTCGCCAGTTCCTCCTTCCACAAGTTGTATCAAAGCACAAAGACTTACACATTCCATCTGCACCAAGCACTTACAAAATGCTTGAACTTATCTCTGCAAGCCTTAACACATATTCTTGCACATAGCTAATATTATCACTAAGCCATCGACCCTTTCTTACATCACCTAGCTACTTATTTATACATTACAAAAGAGGCCTAAGCATGGGTAAACCCATGGGATGACATCCCATACATGTTAAATAAATCCTAAAATGAAAAAATCCCACAAAAAGGGAGAGATCCTATGATATCCGCTTCGCCTAGGAACTCTGTCTTTGACCAACCTAACTGTTAAATTATGAGATTGATTTCTTATGAAGATTAATTCTTTTATTTTCTTCAGTACATTGATTCCAACTTAATACACTTCAACAATTTCAAATCATAATCGAATAGAAATAATTATGTAGATAAGTAAACATGCATATCAACAACAGATATACCTTGGGGAAACCCTACACAGGGAGAAAAACCCCAACAAACAGTATTCCTTTATTGCATTAATATTGTAAGATCACTTACAAATATCCACCATGAATGTACTACTCTGAAAGAGATTGCCAACATGACTTTGACTTGACAAAGACTTACAAGACCTTGCTAAAATAAACCTTTGATATGTTCCTTATTTATCACTAATGTGCTCCTCTATTACTTCACCCTCAACCTACATATGAAAAATCTGTTTCAAAAATGTGTTGCAAAAATGTGTTGCAGAACTGTATTGAAAAACTGTGTTGAGGAGAGGGTTCAACCTCTTCTTAAATAGGCTGAAGAGGGGAAGAGGAGAAGCTCGAAATAGTAACCTGAATGCATGCATTAGTCATAAATCGGCTTCATACTTTAGTTTGAACTTAGAACTAGACTTGATATTGGTTACAACTCAGCATTACACTTTTATTCGAACTTAGAACTAGACTTGAGACTGACATGCTTTAGTTCGAACTTAGAAATAGACTTAAGACTTTAGTTGCAACTCAACATTACACTTTAGCTCTAATATAGAACTAGACTCAAGACTTTAGTTGCAACTCAACATTACACTTTAGTTCTAGACTCTAGACTTTAGTTGCAACTTCAACATTACACTTTAGTTCTAAAATAGAAATAGACTCAAGACTTTAGTTGCAACTCAACATTACTGAAATAGAACGAGACTGAAGAATTTAGTTGCAACTCAACATTACACTTTAGTTCTAACATAGAACTAGACTCAAGACTTTAGATACAACTCTTGACAAGGCAATTCGAAATTCTCTTCATGGTGGATAATGTTTACACGTGCCAACGCACTAGATCAATACAATTACATCATTCGCAATACTAGGAATATCGTTTGTTTCTAGCTCATAGGAATTTTACATTCAACTTAAATTTTGCTAGATACCTTGACATTTTCTCATGGCTCACAAGGTTTGACTAGGCTCACAGAGGTTGTATGTTCCCCCTGAATTTTTCACTAGTCTGTCTATGCTCATAGAGGTTGTATGTTCCCCCCTGAATTTTGCACTAGACTGTCTATGCTCACAGAGGTTGTATGTTCCCCCTAAATTTTGAATTAGACTCACATAGCATCTTGTCCATATTGACTTTTGGTTTGACTCATAGAGCTTGTCCTTTCCCCCTGGTTTTTGTCAATATCTCACAAGAATGGTTGATTCTCTTAATCTCCCTGGCTAGCCTCATGGTGGCCCATATGACCTCCCATTAGAGAATGACTATCGATTCTACCAAATTTAACATTCCCTCTCAGTGAGGGAGTCATTCTCAACCACACCAAGCTTGCCTCTCAACTGCAGAAACTGTCTCGAGGTCAGAGGCTTGGTTAGGATATCATCTACTTGCTCGATCGTGACTATGTAATGTAACTTTACATTTTTTCTCTAGACCAAGTCTCGGATGTAGTGGTACCTCATGTCAATATGTTTTGATCTGTCATGAAATACTGGGCTCTCTGTCAATTTTATGGAACTTTTATTATCACAGTGAACCACCGTCGTCTCGATCTTGTCACCAAAAAACCCATAAACCAATTTTCTAACCCATACTACTTTCTTTCTAGCATCACTTGTTGCAATGTACTCAGCCTCCGTTATACTCTGTGCAATGGATTCCCTCTTTCATCTTGACCAGGAAATCATAGCGGATCCTAAATTGAAGCAGTATCTGAAAGTACTCTTCTGATCCACTGGGCTTCCTGCCTAGTCAACATTTGCATACCCATGCAGAAATAAACCACCACTGGATGTATATCTCATAACATAAGTAATGGTCCCTCTGAGATATCTCTAGATGTGCTTTGCTGCCACCCAGTGTCTTTGTCTCGGTTTAGTCATGAACTGACTCATTGCAATCACTGCATAGCATATATCTGTCCTAGTGTGGATCATGTACATCAATGATCCAATCAGTTGCCTATACATGGTGGGATCCACCAAATTTGAACCTGTATTATAATCATGCAGCTTCCTCAGGTAGGTAACCATCAGAGTATACATGGATTTGCAATCCTTCATACCAAACCTCTTTAATACATGCATTGTGTATTTTCCTTGTGCCAGAAATATCTGGCCTTGTCTTTGCCACACTTCCAATCCTAGGAAGTAATGCATCAATCCTAAGTCTTTCATCTCGAATTTTGAGGTTAGCTCCCTCTTACACCAGACTATAAATATTCCCATGATAATTTTCAGAAGAATGGTTGTAATACATTTGGGAGGAAGGATATGGAAATCTGAAATGTCCATGTGTGTGAATGACATGGAAAAGGGTGCAAGTAGGGAACTTGCATACTAGATATATGTCTATGTTTGTATATTCGTAAGTGCATGGATGGGATGAAGTATAAGGTTTCCCAATGTGAAGGTTGATATTAAGACCAAACAAATATGAATTAATGTTATAAATATGTGAAGGAGATGCAAATGCATTATATATATTTTTTTCCTGGGAAATTAGCACGGGAAACCCCTGAGTACTTCACCACTTTGTGAATGGTAAAAGGGGTAAATGTTTGGCCCTACAAATAACATACCTAACCCCAAGGGAGCACAAGAGGTTCAAACCCATGACCTCCTTCGCTAGGGATAACTTCATGTATGGCTCATAACAACTTGATCTAACGCTTGGGCCTAACATGCATGATGTCTGTGTGTGTATTTGGAATAGGGGCATACCTAGAGAATGGATGATTTTAGGGGCTAAATTTCACTCATGGGCTAATTTTCCATGGTTTTTCCAAAAATGAGATTCGCTATTTTAAAAATGATTCACCCAAATTCTATAGGATAAAATTATTTTACCTTAAAAATCTCCAAAATTTTATAAAAACTATATAAAAAACTTATAAATTTGAACATTTTTTAAAAAATATCGCCAAACATTTATAATTTACATATGAAGGATTAATAATATTCGCCAAGGTTTCTACATTTTAAAATAAATTTCCATCCTTAAAATCATCCCTGGCCTAGAGTTCAACACTTCAACAACACACGAACAAAACCATAACTACCAGCCTTGTCAGCAACACCTGTGAAGCAGATGCATTCTCACCGAGGTAGAGACAGGGGGGGTTGCAACACTCAAGTGTCTACAATCTAGATAGGACACATATCTATGATCAAAATACTTTAATACAACACTTATCAATTGGCATTCATTAGTATTTAACCTTTATTCACATCACAAGTTAAGCCCTTATTACAGATTGACGTAGTAACAACCAAGATCAATCACCTCTAACCATTCAACAAATAGAATCACAGCATATATAGTCATTCATTCATGTATAAAGAACTAAGCATCAATGGATTTACCTATTGCACCAAGATTATTATACTAAGAAATTAGATACATAAAAAAATTAACATCATAGTACAAAGCACATTGACATAGGATATATGTGGTTCACCCCAGTGTGGGGCTACGCCCACCAATATTCTTCTCCTCGTATTAGTCTCTTCCAATCTTGTTACATGCACCAAGCCAGAATTCCAACTCTACATAGGACAGGAGATCTGAGCGCACCTTGCTAGATCCTCCTTCACCGAGTTGTATCAAAGCACAAAGCCTTACACAGTTTGTCTGCACCAAGCACTTACAAAATGCTTGCACTTAGCTCTGCAAGCCTTAACACATATTCTTGCACATAGATAATATTAGCACTAAGCCATCGACCCTTTCTTACATCACCTAGATACTTATTTATACATTTAAAAAGAATCCTAAGCATGGGTAAACCCATTGGCCGACATCCCATACTCGTTACATAAACCCTAAAACCCAGAAATCCCATAAAAAAGGGTGAGCTCCCATGATATCTACTTCGCCTGGGCACTTCATCTTCGACCAGCCTGTCGAAGTCCCAAAAATGGTCAAACATGACCAATGTTTCCATAAAACTTGGTCAAGAGCCAACAGGCCCCCAACACTCATCTATGACTCATCCCAAGTCACTCTGATCTAAGCAACACTGCTTTGAAGGCATCGAGATTAGTTCGATATGCCTCGACTTGCTGCTTCACCGGGGCCTCCTACTCGATGAATTCCAGAATGAATTTCTTGGTGATAGGCCATTCTAGGCGTTGTTTCACTATTGTGACCACCTATTCCAGCTGTGATCCTTATCCCTCAATCTCTTCAAAGAAGGTGCATATTTCATCCTACACCAGCTGGAGTTGTTGTGTCACCTCCATCACTCTGCTCTAGATGGAAGTGACCTGTTGTTGAACTTCCCACTGCTCCTGCTCCCTCTTCATCTTATGCACCACTGTAAGAAACTTCAACTATGCTTTCACTATAGATTTCTACTACTTCACCTCCTGGAGTTGTGACTCCAATGTCCTCAGTTTCGGGTCTTCTACAAGGCACTCATAAGTCTGTGCACTTCAGTTTCTTAGTTGATTGCATTTTGAAGCCAATGCCTTGATTCTTTTGGTTGTGCTCCTCAAAGTTTATTCCCTCTGATCCTGCACTTCCTGCAGAATGCTCGACATTGCTTGCAGTTCTAACTCGGTTACATTTTCTTGAAGTTGTTGAATGGCTTCAATGAGCTTCCCCACTTCTCTCTCAACTTTCTCTTCTTCGATCTGGGCCAAGCCCGACAAAGAGAGAAGTTCTCTAGCCACTTTCTCCTTGGCCGTAGTCTGGTCCATGAGAATATGGTATTTCTCTCTGTCCTCCTCAAACTTTTCTCTCATGTCATATTTTTCTTGTTCTGCAACACGAAGTTGCTCTAGGGCTTCCTCCTTTTCTTGCTTCAAGGCCTCTGTGGCCTATTCATTTTCTTCCTATACTCGATGAAGGTGAGCCTCTCTAGCATCTTCTATCCTTTGCATTTGGGTGGGCTCATCCCCCAATTCTATAGCTTTTGATGATGACAACATAGTAGACACTACACAGTTTGAATATAGATCTTGTTGTACCCCATTCAACGAAAACATCACCATTTGTTGGCACAAGGGCAGACCCAGGGTTCAATGCTTCAAAAGCACACAAACAAAACCCTAACTACTAGACCTTTTGGAAACACCTGTGAAGCAGATGCAGTCTCACCTAAGGTAGAGGCAGAGGGAGTTGTAGGACTCAAGTGTCTACAACCTAGCTGGGACATATATCTGCTATCAAAATACTTTAACAAAGCACTTAGAAATTAACATTCATTAGTCTTTAACCTTTATTCACATCGTAGGTTAATCCATTATTACAGATCAACGCAGTAGCAACCAAGATCAAGCACCTATAACCATTCAACACATAGCATCAAAGAAGATCTAGTCATTCATTCATGTATAAAGCAATAAGAATCAATGGATTTACCTATTACACCAAGATTATTATACTAAGCAATTAGATACATAAACAACATTAACATCATAGTACAAATCACATCGACATAGGATATACATGGTTCACCCCAATGTGGGGCTACATCCACCAATCTTCTTCTCTTCTTATTAGTCTCTTCCAATCTTCTTACATGCACCAATCCAGAATGCCAACTCTGCATAGGACAGGATATCTGCGCACACCTCGCCAGTTCCTCCTATTGAAAAGTCAACAAGAAACATGTGTCTAATTTACTTTTCCCTTAAATAAATTGGACAATAAATATTAATCTATTATTTCATTCATAACTAAGTGAGTTGGAGTTGTGACAAAATTATAAGTGTAGTTAAGTGAGTTAATATCTATTGTACTAGTTGTAACTAAACTTGCACTAGTGAGAGTTCAGTAAATCAGTGAACTCACATGCAACTGAAGATTCGCCACTATTAACTACATGCATGTCAAATCCAGTGGAGACCTAGTTGAGATTACAGGTGAAAGGGACAGTTTGGCTATAAGTTGTGATTTGATCACACATGCAGTGGATATGATTATGAGCATTTGCAAACTAGGAAATTTGAATTTGAATTGTGAGAATTCTAATTGCAAGGATTTGTGCAGAGGAGGCAAGTTGTTTGGACAGAGGAATTGACACATGTATTTGTTGATTTGTGTATGACATTGTGAGATGATTATATTGTACTGAGAGCTCTTGGATTAGAGTTTTGTATAAGATTGTTTCATGATTCATGATATACATAATATATGATAGTGGGGTTTATAGCTTTACGCTTTCCCAATAAAACTTTTGTGTTATGTGTTCTTGATATTTCACTTTGTGATTATGGTTGTGATCGTGGTTTAATTTTCCTCAAGAATAATAGTAGAAGCGATTATGTATTTAACAATGGCATATAATTCTTAGATCAGGAGAATCGCAGGAAATACTTAATTTGTATTGAAATTTCTACATGGTATCAGAGCCATGGAGGCCACGGAGCCACAGAAAGTGAGGTGTGGAAATAATAGTATTTTCGCAGGTCTCGTCTCTAGCAGGGTGTGAACCTTAGTACTGAAAACTACACACATTTCTAGGAGAAAAAATTCTCACACTCTACTCAAAGGAGAGGTGTGAACTTCATTGAGATTCTTGCAGGCTTCTTAGGGGAGAAGTGCGAACATCCCTCACCTCATAGTGAAGTACAATGCAAACTTCCCCAGAAGATTCACAGGCTATACACTAGAAGGGTGCAAACTTCCTCAGAGAGTTCACAGGCTAGACACTAGTAGGGTGTGAACTTCCCTCAGGCTGCTCTCACATGGGGTATGAACCTCCTAGGGCAAGAGGAATTGCACCAATTGAGTTTGTGGTTGGATAACATTCGAATTTGCAGGATTTTCTCCGTGCGACAGTTGATTCAGGATCGAAATGTCTTTCAATGGCTTAAGGTTGGAGTATGCACTCGAGGGTATCTCAAACTACATTGCTTGGAGGGACAGGATGGAAGTATTACTCGAAGATAATGGCTTGAAGGATTACATTGGCAAAGATGTTCCTAAGATGGATGCGACAGACACTGCAAATCTTGATGCATGGAAAAAGAAAGTGGCAAAGGCGAGGAGGATTCTGTTGGATGGAGTACGAGACCACATTGTCTCAAGTCTCCATGGGAAAACCACACCACATGCAATGTGGAAGGTTTTGATGGATCTGTTCCAAAACAGTAGCGACCATAGGAAATTGGCGCTCAAAGATAAACTTAGGAAGATCAAGATGGAGAAGGGAAAAACTATTCCAAAATATCTCACGAAGTTTGTCCAATGTTGGGATGAGCTTGGAAGTGTGGGAATAACAGTCACTGCTGATGATTTGGTGAGCTTGGTGCTCCTAGGACTTCCCAAGAGTTGGCACGGTTATCAAGACTCTGTCAATGGAAGGGAAAAATTTATGGATTGGGAATGACTATGGTCAGATCTAGTGCAAGAGGAGTTCATGCAGAACACTAGAGATGGATCTTCATTAAAGCGTGAGGATGAAGAGGATTTTCCTTTGACTGCCAATGTAAGGAAAGGGAAAGGGAAGAAATTCCATTCAAAATCTGAGTCTAAAGTCAAGAAGTTGGATTTTTCCAAAGTGAAGTGTTTTCACTGTCATGAACATGGGCATCTTGCTACTAACTGTCCGTAGAAGAGGAAGAAAAAGATGGTTGATGGAGCCATAACTGGTGAGGCTCTTGTATCACAATTTGAACTTGACTTCGCTTTGATCACATGCATGGCTTCAAGTGCATCAAGTTCGGTGTGGTATTTGGATAGTGGTGCTTCCTTTCACATGACGGGAGATAAAGAGTCTTTCATTGACTTGGAGGAGAAAGATCTTAGAGTGCATATAGAGATGGGCGATGATGGATGATACACTGCGACTGGTATTGGTACCATTACCTTTCAGAGGGATTCAGGTAAACCATTTCAATTGAAAAAAGTTATGCATGTTCCAGGTATGAAGAAAAACTTGGTCTCAGTCGCAATGTTGGAGGACAGAGGCTATGATGTTTTTTCTAGCAATGGAAAAGCCTACCTATGACATAAAGCAATGGGTCAAGTCAAGAAGATAGGGATTTGAGTTAATAATCTCTACATGTTGATGCTAGATGGTTGTGGTGCCATGATTGTCAAGGCAAAAAACGTGGTGAGCCGAGATGAGGGAGAATTATGGCACAAGCGATTGGGCGATATTCATCATGGAGCGTTGAAGATCATGCAAAAAATATATACTGGACTTCCAAGGGGAACACTTTCTCAGTTAGATCAGTGCAAGGGGTGTACCCTGGGGAAGTATGTAAAGTCCACCTTTCATGAAAAGGAGAATGGTGCTTCGGTGATCCTGGAGAGAATTCACACAGATGTGTGTGGACCATTCTCAACTGCTTCAACAACAAAACATAGGTATTATGTTATTTTTGTTGATGACTTTTCTCGTAAATGCTGGATATTCTTCATGCAGAAGAAGGATCAAACATTCTGAAAGATCTGTGAGTTTAAAGAATTAGTGGAGAAAGAGTCAGGGAAGCAAGTAAAGGCTATAAGGAGTGATAATGGTGGAGAATACATCTCTAATGAATTCAAAGAATTCTATAGCAGAGAAGGAATTCGAAGAGAAATCATAGTGCCTCATAAACCACAACAAAAAGGGGTCGTGGAGAGAAAGAAAAGAACAATCGTGGGTGCAGCACGAGCAATGTTGCATGATCAGGGCCTACCAATGCATTTGTGGGCAGAAGCATGCAATACTATAGTTTATGTGCAGAACTGTTGTCCTCATAGAGTACTTGGCATAAGTACACCTGAAGAAGCTTTTACTAGTAAGAAACCCGATGTTTCTCATTTTAATTTTTTTGTATATGTTTATGTGCATGTTACCAAGGATTCCAGGAAGAAGCTAGAACTGACTGCTGAAGTTGGGATATTTGTGGGGTACACAGAAACACCCCATAATTATTGTGTGTATTTTCCGAACAATAAGATGATTGTTATGCAACGAGATATAAAATTCGATGAGGGGAAAGACATGCGGTTGTTGCATGCAGAAGAGGAACTACTGGATCCCAAATATGAGTCTCAAGATGTGGATCATACACATGAAGAGGTTCATGGAGTGGAGGAAACCACTCAAGCAGAGCCATCCATCATAAATGGCAAAAAGTGCACCATGAAAGATGACAAATTGAGACTAGATGTTGCATAGAATGTAGGAGCCCCTACTTCATAGCACAGATAGAGATAGTCTCTTGATCGATTTGCTAGATACATGTCTCTCATGAGAAAATGTATTGTGACTGAACCATATTCCTTTCAGAAAGTAGTGCAAGAGCCCACTTGGGTTGATTCTATGGTAGAGGAGTATGACTCCATTGTCAAAAATAGTGCATGGGAAATTGTCCCAAGACCAGTCGACAAATCAGTGGTAGGTTCAATATGGATATACAAGGTAAAGAAAGTTGTTGATGGGAGTGTGAAGAAATACAAGGCCAAATTTGTGGCCCGGGTCTTCTCACAGATCGAGGGGATAGATTATGATGAGACCTTTTCACGTATCACAAGGTACTCTTCCATAAGATCCATCCTTTCACTCTCAACGCATATGGGCTGGCGCATTCATCAGATGGATGTAAAAATTGTGTTCCTCAATGGGATCATTGAGGAAGAAATGTACATTGAACAACCAGAAGGTTTTGAGACCTTTGACAGGGAGTCACATGTGTGCAGACTCAAAAGAGCATTGTATGGGCTGAAGCAAGCACCCCGTGCTTGGTACCCTCGGATAGACACCTATTTCACTGGATTGGGCTTCACCAAAAGTGAAGCGGATGCAAAGCTATACCAAATTGTGGTGGAGGGTAAGTTTTTAATCATTGTTCTTTATGTTGATGATTTAATACTGACTGATGATGAGCAGTTGATACACTCATGCAAGGATGACCTTGCAAAGGAGTTCGAGATGAAGGATTTGGGCCTTCTTCATTACTTCCTTGGATTGGAAATATGGTAGTGAGATGGTGAACTTTTTGTGTCTCAAGGAAAGTATGCAAGGGAGATACTGGGTAAGTTTCACATGGAAGGTTGCAAACCCATGGATACTCCTCTTCCAGGAAAATGGAGGAAAGAGGATGTTACTTCTGGAGAAGTAGTGGATAATACTGTCTATCGACAGTTAGTGGGTTCACTAATGTATTTTGTGAACATGATATCAGACATTTTCTATGCAGTGAACCAACTAAGTCAAGCGATGTTTAAGCCTACCAAACTCTTTTGGAAGGTAGGTAAGCATGTCCTGAGATATCTGAAGGGAACATATGAGTATGGATTATGGTACAGACAAAAAAATGAGGTGAAGTTGCATGGCTTCACGGATGAAGATTGGGTAGGCAACCCAACGGAGAGAAAGAGCACATCCAGGGGGATCTTTAGTATCGGATCTACAGTTGTTTCTTGGTACAGAAGGAAACAAAGATCCATGGCACTTAATTTTGCAGAAGAGGAATACATGGCAGTGAGTCAAGCTGCATGTGAGACTATATGGATGAGAAATATCTTGGTTGGTTTGTTTGGTTCTCATTTAGATCCAATAGTGATTTATTGTGATAATCAGAGTTGCATTAAACTCTCTATTAATCATGTGTTTCATGACAGATCTAAGCATATAGATATCCAATATCATCATCTCAGAGATTGTGTGCAGCGAAAGATCATGTTTCTTCAGCACATTCCTATGGAAGATCAGGATGCAGACATTCTGACAAAGGCGCTCACCAGGAGAAAATTCAAATATCATAGAGACAGGATTGGGGTGAAGGATAATCCATTTCTTGTTGAGAGGGAGTGTTGAAAAGTCAATAAGAAACATGTGTCTAATTTACTTTTCCCTTAAATAAATTAGACAATAAATATTAATCTATTATTTCATTCATAACTAAGTGAGTTGGAGTTGTGACAAGATTATAAGTGTAGTTAAGTGAGTTAAGATCAGTTGTACTAGTTGTAACTAAACTTGCACTAGTGAGATTTCAGTAAATCAATGAAATCACATGCAACTTAAGATTCGCCACGGTTAACTACATGCATGTCAGATCCAGTGTAGACTCAGTTGAGATAACAGGTGAAAGGGACAATTTGTCTATCAGTTGTGGTTTGATCACACATGTAGTGGATATACTTATGAGCATGTACAAACTAGGCAATTTGAATTTGAATTGTGAGAATTCTAATTGCAAGGATTTGTGCAGAGGAGGCAAGTTATTTGGACATAGGAATTGGCACATGTATTTCTTGATTTTTGTACGATAGTGTGAGACGATTTTATTGTACTGAGAGCTCTTGGATTATCATTTTGTATAATATTGTTTCATGATTCATGATATACATAATATATGATAGTAGGGTTTTTAGCTTTATGGTTTCCCGATAAAACTTTTGTATTATGTGTTCTTGATATTTCACTTTGTGATTGTGGTTGTGATCGTGGTTTAATTTTTCACAAGAATAATAGTAGAAGTGATTATGTATTTAACAGTGGCATATAATTGTTAGATCAAGAAAATCGTAGGAAATACTTAATTTGTATTGAAATTTTTACACCTCCTTCCTTGAGTTGTATCAAAGCACAAAGCCTTACACATTCCATCTACACCAAGCACTTACAAAATGCTTGCACTTACCTCTGCAAGACTTAACACATCTTCTTGCACATAACTAATATTAGCACTAAGCCATTGACCCTTTCTTACATCACCTAGCTACTTATTGATACATTACAAAAGAGGCCTAAGCATGGGTAAACCCATGGGATGGCATCCCATACCCGTTAAATAAAACATAAAATGAAAAAATCCCACAAAAAGGGAGAGATCCTCTGATATCTGCATCTCTTAGGCACTCCGTCTTTGACCAGCCTATCTATTAAATTATGATCTTGATTTCTTATGCAGATTAATTCTTTTATTTTCTTCAATACTTTGATTCCATCTTAATACACTTCAACAATTTCAAATCATAATCGAATAGAAATAATTATGTAGATAAGTAAACATGCATATCAACAACACATATACCCCAGGGAAACCTTGCACAGGGAGAAAAACCCCAACAAACAATATTCTTTTATTGCATTAATAATGTAAGATCTCTTACAAATATCCACCATGAATGTACTTCTCTCAAAGAGCTTGCCAAGATGACTCTGACCTGACAAAGACTTACAAGACATTCCTGAAATACACCTTTGATATGTTGCTTCTCTATAATTGATGTGCTCCTCTATTACTTCACCCTCAACCTGCATATGAAAATTTTGTTTCAAAATTGTGTTGCAAAACTGTGTTGTGAAACTCTGTTTCATAATTGTATTGAAAAATTGTGTTGAGGAGAGGGTTTGACCATTTCTTAAATAGGATGAAGAGGGGAAGAGGAGAAGCTTGAAATAGTAGCATGAATGCATGCATTAGTCATAAATCAGCTTCATACTTTAGTTCGAACTTAGAACTAGACTTGAGATTGGTTACAACTCAACATTACACTTTAGTTCGAACTTAGAACTAGACTTGAGACTGACATGCTTTAGTTTGAACTTAGAAATAGACTTAAGACTTTAGTTACAACTCAACATTACACTTTAGTTCTAATATAGAACTAGACTCAAGACTTTGGTTGCAGCTCAACATTACACTTTAGTTCTAGACTCAAGACTTTAGTTGCAACTTCAACATTATAATTTAGTTATAAAATAGAGCTAGACTCAAGACTTTAGTTGCAACTCAACATTACACTTTAGTTCTAACATAGAACTAGACTCAAGACTTTAGATACAACTCTTGACAAGGCAATTCAAAATTCTCTTCATGGTGGATAATGTTTACATGTGCCAATGCACTAGATCAATACAATTACATCATTTTCAATATTAGGAATATCGTTTGTTTCTAGCTCATAGGAATTTTACATTCAACCTAAATTTATCTAAATACCTTGACTTTTTCTCATGGCTCACAAGGTTTGACTAGGCTCATAGAGGTTGTATGTTCCCCCTGAATTTTTCACTAGTCTGTCTATGCACACAGAGGTTGTACGTTCCCCTTGACTTTTGCACTACACTGTCTATGCTAACAGAGGTTGTACGTTCCCCCTGGATTTTTCATTAGACTCATATAACATCTCGTTCATCTTGAATTTTGGTTTGACTCACAAAGGTTGTCCTTTCCCCCTAGATTTTTTCAATACCTCCCAAGAATGGTTCATTCTCCAAATCTCCCTGGCTAGCCTCAGGGTGGCCCATATGGCCTCTCATTAGAGAATGACTGTCGATGCTGCCAAATTTAACACTCCCTCTCAGCGAGGTAGTCATTCTCAACCACACCAAGCTTGCCTCTCAACTGCACAAAAATTTTTGAGGTCAGAGGCTTGGTCAGGATATAAACTACCTGCTCTCTCGTGGCTATGTACTGTAACTTTATAGTTTTTCTCTAGACCAAGTCTTGGATGTAGTGGTACCTTGTGTCAATATCTTTTGACCTGTCATGAAATATTGGGTTCTTTGTCAATTTTCTGCAACTTTTATTATCACAATGAACCACTATCATCTCGATCTTGTCACCAAACAACCCAGAAACCAATTTTCCAAGGCATACTGCTTCCTTGCTAACATCACTTGTTGCAATGTACTCAACCTATGTTGTACTCTGTGCAATGGTTCCCTTATTTAGTCTTGACCAAGATATCATAGCGGATCCTAAAATGAAGCAGTATCTGAAAGTGCTCTTTCGATCCACTGGGCTTCCTGCCTAGTCAGCATCTGCATACCCATGCAGAAATAAACCACCACTGGATGTATATATCATAACATAAGTAATGGTCCCTCTGAGATATCTCAAGATGTGCTTTGCTGCCACCCAGTGTCTTTGTCTCGGTTCATTCATGAACTGACTCATTGCAATCATTGCATAGCATATATCTGGCCTAGTATGGATCATGTACATCAATGATCCAATCAGTTTCCTATACATTGTGGGATCCACCAAATCTGAACATGTATCAGAATCATGCAGCTTCTTTAGGTTGGTAACCATCAGAGTAGACATGGATTTGTAATCCATCATACCAAACCTCTTTAGTACATCCACTATGTATTTTCCTTGTGCTAGAAATATCTCCCTCTGTCTTTACCACACTTCCAATCCTAAGAAGTAATGAATCAAGCCTAAGTATTTCATCTCAAATTCTGATGTTAGCTCCCTCTTACACCAGGCCATTAGCCCTTCATTTCCTATTAGAAAAAGATCATCAACATACAGTATTATTATAACAGGTTGGTTACCTCTTACCTTGAAGTATAGATTTTCATCAACATCACTTTTCTGAAAGCCTAGGCTTTTAAGAGAGCCATCAATCTTGTCATACCCTCTGGGAGCCTACTTAAAAGCATACACGACCTTCCTTATCTTTCATACATAAGTGTCTTTTTTATGAAGTATAAAACCATCTAGTTGTTCCACAAAGACCTCCTATTCAATCTTTCCATTCAATAATGTTGTTTTTACATCCATCTGATGTAGTTTCCAACCAAGTATAGAAGCTAAAGAAATAATAGCTCGAATGGAGGTATACCTGGCTAGAGGACAAAAAGTCTCTTCGTAGTTGATTCCTTCTTTCTGAGTGAAGCCTCTGGCTACAAATATTCCTTTGAACTTTTCCACACTTCCATCAGTTGCATGTTTGATCTTATATATCCATTTGGAAGAAACCACTGATTTGTCTTTTGTCCTTGGCACAATGTCCCAAACATTGTTCTTTATAATAGACTTGTATTCCTCAAGCATGGTATCCTTCCATACTTGTAACTTATCTACTTCTTCAAATGAAGAAGGTTTGGCATCACTAATTATTCTCATCAGTGCAACATAGCCTCCAAACCTATGAGGCCTCTTCCTTTCCCTGAAAGTTCCTTTGGGAGCAGTTATCCTTTCTGCTTCCTACACTATTTATTTAAGCCACTCTGGCTTCATTTTGGCTGGAGGTTCTTCGAGAGTTCTTTCTAACACTTCATTGGGTTCTAGGGGCTCATTACTTGGCCCTCCACGAGGTTCCTCCCTATGATCATCTAACTCTTCATTTTTAGAAGAGGGTGAAGTTGGTTGAATTGCTTTTGAATTCTGCTGAAGCTCTCTAGATTTATTAAATGTGGCTTCCTCATGGAAAGTCACATCTATGCTTACCTTTATCTTCCTCTGACCTAGTACATAAATCCGTTAAGCTTTGGATTTCTCACTATACCCCACAAAAACCCCTTTCTTTCCTGAGGGCTCCATCTTTGTCCTCTTTTCTTTAGGGACATGAATATACGTAGGAAATCCAAATATCCTTATATGACCTTCTTCAGGTTTGATCCCTAAGAAGACTTATTCAGGAGTCGTGTCCTTCAAAATATCATGTGGACACTTGTTCTGAATATACACGACAGTGGAGGTAGCTTCTTCCCATAAAGAATTTGGCAGATCCTGGTCAAACATCATTGCTTTTGCTGCCTCACAAATAGTCATTTTTTTCCTCTTAGCAACACCATTTTGTTGAGGGTTATATGGCTCGGTCAACTATCTCTTAATTCCTACTGACTTGCATAAATCCTCAAACTGAAGATATTCAAACTCTCCTCCATTGTCTGTTCTAAGGAATTTGATGTGTTTTCCTGTCTTCTTTTCAATAAAGGCTTTATATTCTTTGAATTTATCAAATGTGTCACTTTTATCTTTAAGAAAATATGTCCAACATTTTCTTGAGTAATCATCAATAAAAATGACATGATACAAACAACCACTAAGTGAGGGAGATGACATGGGACCACATACATCAGAGTGAACCAGATCTAAGATGCCCTGAGCTCTATTGTCACTACTAGGAAATGTTTGCTTTATATTTTTACCTAGCATACTTCCCTTACAAATTTCATTTTTACTAAGGGAAATAGAGGGCATGCCACATACAATGTTCTATAGCTTTGGAAGAGCTTTGTAATGAATATGTCCAAGTCTTCTGTGCCACAACTCGTTGGAGCTAGTTGCATCATGAACTAATGCATGAACTGACATCTTGACATGGCGTACAGTCCTCCACTACGCATTCTGATGAGTTTTGTTGTACTTAAGTGGCTACCTTTAGCCCATAGTAGTGCCTTCCTGTCCTTGAAGATCACCCAATATCCCTTGTCCTCAAGGGTTGCAACTTATAGTAGATTCTTATTGAGCCTTGGAACATATAATACTTCATCAACATGAAGTCTAGCCCCGGATTCCAATTTGAAGGAGATAGAGCCTACTCCCTCTATCTTGTAACATTTTTCATCCCCAAGCTCGACCTGCTCTGCAAAAGATGTTGTCTCAAAATCTAAGAGGATCTCCTTGTACCCTGTCATGTGCTTTGATGAACCATTGCCTACTAACCAAGTTTTTGGCCCCATGGAAACTGAATTGGATAAAGAAGAAACCAAATAATATTCTTTCCTATTTTCTTTCTCATTAGAAGGACTTTTTTGATTTCTTTTGGATTCATCATCCTCAGGAGTTGAGGCATGATGTTTCCCTTTCCTAGGATATTTCTTTCTAAACCAACAATCTTTAGAAAAATGACCCAAGTTGTTACAACTAAGTCATTTAATCTTAGATGTATCAATATTCTTGCTTTTGAATGTACCTTTGATGTTTGGTTTCCATTGAGAGCCTTTATGGAAAGTGCCTTTCTTCTTTCCCTTGAATCTTGATGCTAAAGATAAGTGGTCTTCTTTCGTTGGCTCGCTCCTGGTAGCTGTGTGACTCTCCTCTTGGAGGAAATCATGCCGTAATCTCTCAAATGTGGGCTAAATCTCTCTCCCACTTACACTAGATAAGAAGGTCTCCCATGAAGAAGGAAGACCGTAAAAAATGTCCTCCACTAAATCATCATCGTCCATTGTCACCCCTATGACCAAAAGCTGATCTCTGATCTGAGCTATCCTGGAATAGAAAGATGCCATTGATTCAACTTTCTCCATATTCAAATACTTAAGCTTGTGCTTAAGTGTCCTGTTCTGACTTGGAGCATGTTTCTCATACAGATTCACCAAGGTATCTATATAGTCCTTGTTAGTCATCAACGAAGTCATTGCAGGCATTATACTGTCTTTGACTAAGTCAAATATGATTCGCTTGGCCTTTGATTGACTCTTCCTGAAATATTTTCTTCCTGCATTATTTGTTGGTTCCTCCACCATTGTGGTCACATATTGCTCAAGATCATGCTCTTGCAAGATATTTTGTTATACGAAGCTTCCACACATTAAAGTTGGTATCTCCTTCGAGCCTATCTTGGGCCCTGACTAAAATGAAGGATGCCATGGTCCTCACATTGGAAACTTAATAAAGCTCGCTTGGATCTGTGTGTACCTACTGCTGACACTTCAACACGTTTAACACACCCTAAGCTCTGATACCATGTTAAATTATGAGTTTGATTTCTTATGCAGATTAATTTTTTTATTTTCTTCAATACTTTGATTCCATCTTAATCCAATTCAATAATTTCAAATCATAATCGAATAGAAATAATTATGTAGATAAGTAAACATGCATATCAACAACACATATACCCTGGGGAAACCCTGTACAGGGACAAAAACCCCAAAAAACAATATTCCTTTATTGCATTAATAATGTAAGATCTCTTACAAATATCCACCATGAATGTACTTCTCTCAAAGAGCTTTCCAAGATAACTCTGACCTGATAAAGACTTACAAGAACTTGCTGAAATATACCTTTGATATGTTGCCTCTTTATCACTTATGTGCTCCTCTATTAATTCACCCTCAACCTGCATATGAAAACTTTGTTTCAAAATTGTGTTGCAAAACTGTGTTGCAAAATTGTGTTGTGAAACTCTGTTGCATAACTGTATTGAAAAACTGTGTTGAGGAGAGGGTTCGACCTCTTCTTAAATAGGCTAAAGAGGGAAAGAGAAGATGCTCTAAATAGTAACCTGAATGCATGAATTAGTCATAACTCAGCCTCATACTTTAGTTTGAACTTAGAACTAGACTTGAGATTGGTTACAACTCAACATTACACTTTAGTTCAAACTTAGAACTAGACTTGAGATTGACATGCTTTAGTTCGAACTTAGAACTAGACTTAAGACATTAGTTAAAACTCAACATTACACTTTAGTTATCAGATAGAACTAGACTCAATACTTTAGTTACAACTCAACATTACACTTTAGTTCTAGACTCAAGACTTTAGTTGCAACTTCAAGATTACACTTTAGTTCTAAAATAGAACTAGACTCAAGACTTTAGTTGCAAATCAACATTACTAAAATAGAACTAGACTCAAGAATTTACTTGCAACTCAACATTACATTTTAATTCTAACATAGAACTAGACTCAAGACTTTAGATACAACTCTTGACAAGGAAATTCAAAATTCTCTTCATGGTGAATAATGTTTACACGTGCCAATGCACTAGATCAAAACAATTACATCATTTTCAATATTAGGAATATCGTTTGTTTCTAGCTCATAGGAATTTTACATTCAACCTAATGTTTCCTAGATACCTTTACTTTTTCTCATGGCTCACAAGGTTTGACTAGTCTCACAGAGGTTGTATGTTCCCCCTGACTTTTGCACTACTCTGTCTATGCTCACAGAGGTTATACATTCCCCTTGACTTTTGCACTAGACTATCTTTCCTCACAGAGGTTGTACGTTCCCCCTGACTTTTTCATTAGACTCACATAGCATCTCATTCATCCTGACTTTTGGTTTGACTCACAAAGATTGTTCGTTCCCCCTGGATTTTGTCAATATCTCACAAGACTGGTTGATTCTCCAAATCTCCCTAGCTAGCCTCAGGGTGGCCCATATGGCCTCTCATTGGAGAATGACTATCGATGTTGCCAACTTTAACACTATTGAAGTCCCAAAAATGGTCAAACACAACCAATGTTTCCATAAAACATAGTCGAGGGACAACACACACACACACACACACACATATGCTAAAATGCCATGATAATACTACTTGACTAACTGAAATGTGAGGAAAGATTTGTATTTTCCTAGATTCAATATTTCCATGAATTCATGGTTGAACCTATGTAGAAGGGTATAAACTATTTTATTTAAATAATAGCTTGTGGAGGTATGACACTCCTCAGAGAAAAAGATAATATGAAATGTTGAAAGGAAAATAAGAAAGATTGTTCTATTGATTAAGATAGAAGGAAATGTGAGAATGTGTTAGATAATATCATGGACAAATCACATGTTAAATAAATTTAAATGAAATATGCATGTGAAATTTTAGAGTGTGCTAGTGGTGGACACACATAACATGTTAAGGCATTTGATTAAGTGCATGGAAGGACAACTTGAAAGCAAATGGTTAACATACATGTGCTTATTTGAATATAAATATGAAATGCATATTAAGAATGCAAGCTTAAATTCCTTATGGAATATTGGATAGGACTTTTAAATAATGAATCTCAGGCTAACTCGAGGTTGATTTGATCTTAGATAGTGATGAATATGTAACAAGGAAAGTTGCATGTTGAAGAAGATCCATGTGAGGGAACTATGTAAAGAAATCTTTCATGAGAACAAAGATATAACCTTAATGATTGTTGAGAGTTGGGCAGTGGGATGCAAGGTCTGTTTATATAATAATCCTAGGTTATATTCTAAAATATAATGCATGCATAGGGAACATGCAAATGGATTTAACCAATATAATTAGTAAATGTGTAGAATGCATTGGTTCATGATTAAAGTGTGAACCAAAATCTTGTTGTTGTAGCATGTTGACTTGGCAAAGAAAGTCAAGATCAAACTTGGTTGAAAATACTCAAGGAATGGAGTAGAAAAATCCCAAAAGGGAGAGATTGTAGAAGCAAATAAGGAGAAAAGGACAAATACTTTTCTTATTTTAAAACTATGAGTTGCTTAACAAATTTGTAAGCCTTGAAAGAAAAGTTGTGAAGACAGGTACAACCTCTGAATGGAAAATAAACTAATAATCATGTTTAAATGAATAGGATTGATTGAGCCATTTTTAGTAAACATAGTGAGGCCTTGGAATAATTTAGTAGCACTTAAAGTCTCAGGATGTGTAGAAGGATTTGGAAAAATGGAAGAGTCCCTTAACTCTTTTTTTGTTGTTTCTTATGTTTTTTGTGGGATAAGAAATAGATCTGTTGATGCAATAAATTTTTTGGCAAGAGGATGATGATAGTTATATGGATATAGTTATATCCATGGATTTATTGTTTTGAAACTCATAACACATTAAGGAGAAATGTGATAGAGTGTATACAGATATGTTGGGTCATATATGAAAAAGGGTTTATTGATTTAAATGCTATAATACATGCATTTTTATTTTACATGTCAATCGATATAATTGTGAATGTGATGATGCATGATATATGTAGGAAGTAATTGAACTGTTTGGGAAGTACATCTACCAATAGTAGATAACCTTAGGAAGAGGAGAAATACAAGAAGGTTGATGTTGAAATATTGATGAAGGGACCTTGGGAGTTTCAATGAAAGCACCACTAATGAGGTAATATCAAAGAAGGTGTCGATATCTAGAACTGGTATAAAAGTGTTCATGCCTATGTGGCATAAGGAATGAAGCGATTGGGTAAGAATCCCTTTTAAAATATTTATTATTTTGATGATATGCATGTGTTTTAAAGTGGTTTTTGTATGCCAATGATACCCAAGAAGGGTATGATTCATGAAAGAGAGACTTAAAGGACAATGGGAGGAACCTCTAAAAATCAAGGATTATTGAGAACTTTGCAAGAAAAATCATGAACTAATCTATCATGAATGGAATAATCAATCATAAATGATTAGGAACAATAGTTCTCTTGAAAATCACATTGAATTAATGCATGGAGGAAATTGATGTTTGGATGAGAAATTCATGTTTGGATGAGAGGGAAAGCAATGGAGCACCCATTATGGAAGAGGGACATTTCAATATTCTACCATATTTAAATAATGGTAAAGAGAGGAATTTTGTGGCCATAAATTTTGGTGCCCTGGATACCAATGAAGAATGAATGCTTGAATGCATTCATGTGAAAAATTCATTTTCATATGTGCTTACATCAAGCTAATATCATCTCAAAGAAGGAGGGATAATATTGTTATAATAATGAATATGGATAGAGAATACATGTGGGAAAGTTTGGTTGAGTTCCAACACACCATGGAAAGAGTTTCTATCATGAAAAATAATAATCTAAAATCAATGCAAGGGCGCATGGTATATGAATGTGGCCATGGATATTGGCACATTGGATTAAACTCAATATCGAATTGCATTTGAAAAGTTTGGTATGCTGAAATGATGCATTTGTAAGGAATGATTTTTATTTTTTCTTTATATAGTTGAATAGATGAATGTGAGGAAATTGTTAGTATGCACAATTCTTTAAATTGTTTGGAAATCACTTCCAGTGTGAAATGAAAATATAATGTGCATGAGAACTAACAAATTTTTTGGCTGACTGAAGTTGAAATTGCAGGAAGAAGGGTTTTTGATATGGCAGTGTTGTAAGTGTGTGGGTAATACCAATGCGTGTTGATTATAAAAGATCCAAACTTCCATGAGAAAGAAATCTCAAGTTTGTGGAATCAAGTTCCTGTACAAAATAGATAAAAAAATGGAATTGTGAATTAGAAAATATGTGGGTAACAAATTTGAAAGGAAGTTTGATTGAAAAAAAATGAAAGCATATCATGAATTTCTATATGCATGTTATATAGGTGAGATGAAAAGGATTGAAATCATTCATGAATTTTGATATGCATGTGATACAGGTGAGATGAAAAGGATATGCGCATGGACGAAAATGATGGATTTGAAAGGTGGAAAGCATGGAAAAAGGATATTGTAGTGACATGAGAACCTTGTGATAAGCCATGATCCCCATAGAGCAATGTTTCATGGTGAAATGGGCCGAAAGGGATGTTTTTGGTAGAGAAATACACAGGGATTCCTCGATATAGAAACCGTGAGGGATGCCTCAACTGTAAGACTCAAAAATGTCTCTAAAAGTATTCTTGTGAAAGAAATCCTTGGGAGGAAATATGGATATCCCGACAGACTATATAACATCAAAGGGGATTCCTAAGCCTGAGCTTGGAGGGTGATTGATTGTTATGAGGAAAATAAATCTATGGAATGGGGTAAACTTCAATAGACATAATGAATGTAGAAATAAACTCTAATCCCAAGTATGATATATAAATGAAAATGATAACAAAATAAGATCAAGATCCTACCTTGTCCATACGTTCAATGAAGACCATTGTTGCGCACAAAACTCAAATATTTATAACTACAACTTGTCCTCAAAAATCACGATACATAAGCATATGCTGATAATATATAATTTTAGCATATAAAATAGCATAATCGATTAACATTCATGAAAAATGTGCTTATTGAATAATAATTCATATATTTGCAACATATCACTTGGACGGAAAAATAATATTTCTATTAAAATAATCAAAAGAAGTAGATAGGTGAAAAACGTATGTGTCCGCACATCTCGTAACTGAGGAAATAAGTCCCTTCTGTCTGGGCCTCCACCACTTCAATCCTCTACCAAAGGTAATCTCGTATAGAGGAGACAATGAGGTTCTCAATCAAAGAATGAAGAGCTTGGGGGTTGAATAATGAGTTCAAACTTTAAAGGATAAAGGGATGTAGACTCAATGTGAAGTGAAAATTTCTCCAGAGTATCTTTTCTCTGAAAATTTGAATTATCTCCCCCTCCACAGCTTGGATATGGCTCAAATTATATCCTCCAAGTGGAACCAAAGGGATGATTCAGAATGTTTCCAGTACATGGAATGTCAAGGATCACGGATCTCGTGATGTGACATGGAAACCCAACACAATTTTTAATTTTTAGCACCAAACCCGATGTATGTGGGTTGTAGTGGTGCAACCTACATATAAACATGTTGTCTAACTAGTAGGGCGAGTATATGTGGAAAAATATGATTTTTTGGCTCTTGAAGATACAACAAGGGACTTCAAGATTGTATAGGGAAATGGAAAGGCCATCCAAGTAAGTTGCATGGGGTGAGGAAAAGTTTTCTATAACAGATGCCCCCTAATGTGTGAGGTCAAATGAGTAACTGTGATGGCAAAAATACATTATAATTCCTAGAACTAGATTAAAGGAGACTCAACTAGAAGTGCTAGTTTCTCGTGAGAATATTGCAATCCATAATAAGTTTGTACATATGGATGCCAATTTGAATTACACTGCAGATCTATGTGCAAATATACCAAATATTTGTTCATGGAAATGAATAGGAAATACAATGTAGACACATGCCATAGGCTGTCATAGTCATAAACACAACCCAGTAGAAACCAGTCTCAAAATCAATTTGAAAATATATGTATACAATGGAGTACAATATGATCTCTCATGATCACTGAAGTCATATAGGTACTAGTCCAATGAAAGATAGCAATAGAATATGAATGGTTCTATTGTAAGTTGAATTTCTTTGACACTATCCACCAAAGTTGCAAGTATACATTATGTGAATATAGGATTTGATGTTGAACACAATGGGACTTCATTTGATTACCGATCACTAAGGTATATTGTTAACAAAGATGAGACGACCTACCAATAATGAAATTAGGTATCAAGGCATTGAGTACATTATTACAAGTGTGAATAAAGGTGTTGAGGTCAAACACATGAAGAATCCATTGATCATAGGACATTAATGTATTTCTAATTGTCGATGGCAGGAGAAGTTGCCACCGATGACTACAAGCCCCTAGGTACTCATAGGACTCTAGGTCTCATTTCTAGAATAGATGAGTTGAATTCAATGGAAGGAGACCCATTGAAAGGATAACATTAAGGCATCTCTCATTAGTCATCATGAGGTATAAAGAAATATCTTGATTATTTGGAGGAACTCAGATGAAGAGGATGTTCATGAACCAATGACCCTTTCGTCTTTCACATGCACGCGATGCAAGTATTGGACGAAAAAGATCCTCTGAATAGAACCCAATAAGGAATACTATGAAAAAAGAATAGGAAACCAAAAATAAGGCTAATGGAATCCAAGAGACTGTAGGAATCCAAATGTGTGAATAGATTTATTTTCATAGAACACAAGGGAAACCACCCTATGAGCAAGAAATGAGGAGATGTGGACTATTGGTTTCAAGGTTACCTACCCATATTGGAAGTAGGACCAGGGTGCATGGTAAGACTACAACTTCATGTAACTATGAGACACACTAAGGCATGGACGAAATTCAAAGTCTAGAGTTATGAGAAATGTTTAACACAGGTTTATAGACTTCCTTTGAACAAGAGCATGCAACATATGGAGGACTCGAACAACATAGACTTAATGATGAAATTTCGTGATGTAGGAGGCATCAATCCATATCTCCATAGGGACTAGAAGAATAAACAGTTGGAGGGGTAGACTCTAAGTAACGAGCTCAACTTCCTAAAGTCATGCTAAACAAAAAATTTGGATGAAAATGGACTCAAAAGTTTTTGTTATTCAAAGGAGACACCACTGTTACCAATATGAGATAATATTCTTTTCCTTCCCATCTTTTGTTTTTTTACAGGAAAATGAATGCTATGATAAAAGAGAGGAAACCAGTGTCATGAGTAAGAAACTAAATCCAAATATTGGAACATACTTATTCTCAATGTAAGGAAGTGCATGTGGGGGATGGACACTCAGGGGAATGTTTCCTCTTAGGGTACAGGGTGTCAAGCTGCAAAGGATACAAACAAGGCTCTTCTTGGCTAGTGATGAAAATTGCTAATGTAAGAGGCTTATAAAGAGAAATAGTGAACCAACAATAAGATTAATATTGGAAGGAAGATAACAGAATGAAATTAATACTTAACTCCAAATAATTTTCTTTTTTTGTAGATTTAGTCCCCTAGGCTCGAAAAAGTATAAAAAGATACCCAGGAGAACTCTTCTAGCCAATATTGAATAGAGTGTTCATTTTTTTAAATCAGTCTACTTGGTCCAAAAAAGGGTTAAAATTACACCAAATAGACATCCTTTCAAATCTAGTTAACAAGTGTTAAAGAGACAAGTTCACTCGACAATCTTTTCACTTTTTTTACAGAGTTGAGAAAGAGCTTAACTAAGACTCAGGGGGAGTCCCATAGGTACACATTAGAATACTTGTGAGTAAGAATATGAGGTTCAAATGCAAATTCATATTGGAACGACTCCTGGTCTTATGGAATGACTTCTTCATGGGCACCAAATTTCACAAAGGTTCTAACTAGGGAACCCGTGTTTGGTAATCCTCTACCACTCAATAACGACAATTCTAGTAGCATTAATAAGGTTTTGGGTCATTAATAAATCGTTTCGCACCTAATGCATATGGATCAAATTCATAGGATAATGAAAATATGCAAAATGGAGTGACAACTATCCTATATGATGGTAAAAAAATATACCTACCGAAGTCACGAACGGGCAATATGATGCTAGAAACTGAAAAAATACCTGGACAAAAAAACCAAAACCAACTCTTTCCACTACAATATTAGTACACTAGGTCAAAAGTTAGCATAAACTATATAAAGTGGATAAAAAGTTTCTACTAATAGTAAAAATAAACAAATTTACCATACCATTTGATTTTTTTACCCACATAGTGCATTTTAGACCATTTTTCCCACAATATTCAAGTGTCAATTCTAGGAGATATGATCAATGGAATTGACAACCGTTTGGACCAAGTAAGTTCCCTTTCCCTCCTCTTCATTTTTAGTGTTTTAAAATTTAGATTTAGTCCTCGTTTTTTTATTTTAAGAGGGCACACTCTGTAAAATAGGGTGTTCAGGAGCTATAGTTTATCGGCTCTCATATGTGGAGACATGTACATGGGAAAATTAAAGTCTTCCCATGTATATGTGTCCCTACACGTGACTGTTAATATTACATCCCATGTACAAGTTCAAAAACAAGTTTTTTAATGAATTTAACTCAAAAAACGATTTTCCTTTGGGAGGATGGTGCTTTAATGGAGAGAGAGGGAGCATGAGGAAGTAGATGCAGTAATGGAAAGAGATAAAGGGGCCCAAATAGCTCTAAACATATGTGGCCTTTACAAATTTTGGGCTCTCAAAGGAATGATAGATCAAGTGAGATTACTCCAAATGCTCATAAACTATTGGGATCCAAAGAAAGAATTTGTTAATATCGATGGGAAACCATTGAGGATTGAAGTAGATGACATCTATTTTATCATAGGATTGTCTTGTCGAGGTGAGGTAGTGAATCTTAAAGCTTAGGAGGATGGGGGTAGTATGAACATAGAAAACTACATTTCCACCCACTGTGTTGTAGGCATAAATAAAGTAGGTATCCAACTTCCCATTAGGGTGAAAAAGAACCTAAGTGTAAATATCATTGTACTTGTACTTACATGGATCTCAGGGTTGGCCTTGTTGCACTAGGCATCAAGGCCACTCATGTTTTACATAGTGGAGTGTTTACGACCCATGGTTTATGAATGGTGTACCGCACTGTTGGATAACATGAAGAGCCAAATGATGGATTACAAACAAGGGAGAAAGAGAAACTTTGGGTTTGCATCCATATTGTGTAATTTTTTCTTTGAGCAGGTTCCAGGCTTGAGCCCTAGAGATGAGATCATTCCACATGGACCATGCGATCTAGCCATTTCACAATGGACCAACATGATGAGGCAGTTAGGAGGTGGTAAGGTGCCAACCCCATATAATGATGACTTATTTTTCTAGTCGCATCGATAGGTTATAGCCATAGATGACTACCCTTATGTTGGTATCAACTATAGAGGGTATCCAAATATTCCTTTTCCACCAGGCTGCGCCTACAGTGATATAGGTATGATATTTTTTATATATATTTCATTTTATTTTTTCTTTTTCAAAAAGAGTAAAAAGAATGCAAATATTTTTGTATGGTATCAAATGTTAACAATTACTTTGTTACAAATATGTGGGTTCACGATGACCATATGGATTCCCAAGAAATAAATGAAGGAACCGGGGAGATGAGTATGTGGGAGGAGATGTAAAGAGAGTGCTATAGAATATGCAGGGGAACCTATGTCGATGGATGCATCAATATTCCTATGGTTTAGGTGGAGGATGTGTCAAAGGCTATGCAGTGAAAGGTGGTGGGTGTGCCCCATTCTTGGGTGACACTCTTCTGGCATATCACAAACCTCATAATATGCTATCATGATACACATCCGATGCACAAGCGTAGATGCCATGGTCATATATCTACCGACCATATATGTATTTTGAGGGTGTGAGTCCCATTTTGTACTATGACACCATATTTTTTGAAGAGATCAAATATAAAAATCTTTGATCCTCGGATTTACTTATATATGTTACAATGTGTACATGTGTTTTATTTACTTTAGTTATGTGAAAAATGTCGATCTAAAACATAATTATAATATGCATCAGATACATAATTAGAACTTCTAGGTATGTGATTATAAGTAATAAAATCAAAGTATCGTTCTAAAAGTCATACCCGTAGGAATCGTCAGAATAGAGTAGGGTCTCACTCATGGTAATTGTTGTTTAACTTTCATATGACTAACTTGGACTCTAGGATAACCTATAAAGACCGAACACCATGTAAAATGGTGTCACATAATAGTTATATAATGACGATATAATCAACCACATTATTCATTCATGGATACAGATAAACTCCACAGGAAGACACCAATTGACCCTCGAGTGAGTAAATCAACCAATAAACGAAAGCCATGTTTTGTATATGACGACTGGCACCATCTATGAATCCTAAGTAAATTGAAGACTCCATTAAAATATACCAACGAAGGGAAAACCAAATAAGCAATATGATGACGCAAAGTAAAAGATATATATACACTAATATACACTAGTATATAAAGAGTCACGCCAAATATTGAGGGTTTAAGAATAATATATTTAAGGTAGATCCCATTTTTGGGCTTATCCAACATATTCCCTTCATAATCATCCAATTACTAGGCTCCTTTCTCTAAAACACATTGCATAATATACAGACTGTTCCACATGGGGTTGAACTTGCTTGCCCCCAATGGTTCTTTGGCTTGGTCATATCGGAGAAACAAGTCATACTTAGCGTACTATCGAGGATAGGTAGACCTATGATATTGAACCTTAACACGCCATTTATTCGCTTAAATAGTTGTAGAGGAATATCGAGATTGCTCAAGTAGACGCTCTAGGTCCATGAGGAATTTTTCAAGATCAATTGTGTCAGGAAGAATCTCAATTTCTAGTTTGAGAGAAGGGATTTTGCATTCAATTGGAAGGTTCGAATCCACGAAATGTACTAACTTAAAAGGAGAAAAATTGGTGGAAGTATTAACCAAGGTTTGATATGCCCAAAACACAGGGTAGAGCATTAGATGTCAGTCAGATTTACTATCACTGACAGTTTTTTCCAAGATGTTCTTGAGAGATTATTCATAGCCTCTACTTTTCTGTAATATCCTCAAATTTTAGAATATTAAATTCTAAGTGAACTTTCAAATAAATTTCCATTTTTGAAAAATTCAGATTTGGAAAATCCAAATTTTGAATATTTATTGTTGTAATTAATTATTTGATGAATGTTAGGAAAACATTTGACTTTCCCAACTAACCTCTTTTATTTTGAGACATGTGAAAGAAAAACTTTTAATAAATTAAATGCTCGAAGAAAGATGGAACAACTAGATTAAAAATAGTTGACCATCACTCCATGAGTGGGGAATAGGTTTGAGTTACGTCAAGGATTATTTTTACAAGTGAAAAATGTGGAATTTGACCACTAGTAGCCCCTAAAAATCAAGGATTTGTAAAGCTGCAAATTTCCCAAGGAGGGAAGGAAAGACCTAGGCACAAGGATGCATATAAAAACAACATCTGGAGGAGGCATGACGATGCTTAATATTTTGGGAAAAATAAACTATTTTATTTTATAATCACTGTTAGTGTGAGGCAAAGGAATTTATGATATGTGGATAGTGACTATAGCTAAGGAGGATCATTCAGTTTTCCCTTATGGACGCACGGTCAGGCTAGGGGGTGAACATGGAAAATGAACTTTGTTGTTATGTTCTATGGTTGGGTGGAACATGGCTATTCCATTTGAATTCCAACATCAGGTTTCAGATATGTATCTTGGCTTTCATTCCTTGTCAATGTCATGTTTATGATTTTTATTTGTTAGGAATATGATGGCTTAGTATAGTTAAAGGATACTAAATATATTGTTTATTTTAAATGTGATGGTGGTACATGTATATTGAACTTCCATTTAAATCTATACATAACATAACATTGTACAGAAATATTGCAATAGGGAGTAAACTTAGATTGTGTTCTTATCAATTTGATAACATGCAAAGAATATATAGAAATAATAGCAGTCTGAATATATTCTTTATTTGATCTATTACCATAGAATGATAGTGATTCAATAGAATACAAAGTGTCTTTCAAAAGAAACTATTGTATTAAATCAATCATTGTTCAAATATTATAGTTTGAGTACCATAGATTAAAGACTCCACAACCTCTTGTATTGTAAATAGATTGCCAATAAGTATACACATAATCTATATGTAACCGAAGTAATGTGCACATACAATAGAACTCAAATACCTTTTGAGCAAGATGTTTCCTTCATCCGATTACCTCGATTTGCACAACCTAGAAAAGTAGAAAAATGAGGTTTAGTAACCGTGCTAGCATTTTAATTTTGTGGAAATCAAACAATAGATTAAGCCAAGGAAAAACTTAGCTTGAGTTTTGAATTTGATCAACGATTAGCGTTAACTTTGTCCTTTATTTATTCATATGATTTATGATGTTAGAAACTAGTTTCCCCCAAAGTACATACTCCCGAAGTGACGTAACTTCTTGACATCATTTTTAACTTGGCATTGGTCGAGTGGCTTCCACGTCTCACTTAGATTCATTACTTACAAATAACTGAAATGACGATTTCATCTTGAAACTTGTAATCAACTGATTGTGCCACATGTCCTTGCTGACATGGTCTGCTGACATAGATCTCCTGTCACGACACATATCCTCCTCCTAGATCTAATGACTAAGATCATTTCTAGATCAATGGTCTAGATTAATTTTGGCCTTTGGGAATTTGGGTTATCCATTCTCAATTCTCAATTCTCCCAAAGTGATATTCCCCGAATAAAAACTCGTGCAATTTGAATTCATCTAACGGTCCATCTTTGTCGCAAAAATATCTAGGTGGTGGCACAAGGTAGTTAAACTTGGCGAATACGTTAGCTATATTAGGGTTGCATTAACTTGATCACGATATATCAATATCGATGGTCAAGAGGCATTGCAGAGATCAAAGTTGCATGATAGATAATTCTATAGGCCAGTCCCACAATCCAAACCATAGTTTCCCAGAAGGGGTATGCGTCAGCATGGGGAAATTTATGGAACGATCGAAGGGTTATTCCAAAACCACCAACCGATGTCCTCACATTTTGAAAATTACTAAAGTTCATGTGACATTTTGAGTATTTAGTAGCTCAAGGATGGAGACCGTGGGCCCCAATGGATGCGTGGCACCTGATCCCAAGGTCTAGAGACTTGGTACTCCAGAGGTCAGAGTTAATATCGCCCATTGATCTGGAGAAGATACATGGGAACCGATACCATAGTCCGTAGACTGAGCACTTCGGAAGGTTGGAGAGTATGGACAACCCAGAACTTCCAAATCCTAGAGTTTCGTAATGATTCCTAGCCATCAGTTGTTGAGGAAGATGTGGACAGTTTATCCACCCCACTTCGTGAAGTTCGCTAATTTAGTGTTCAGGAGAAAAAGGAACGAAGTAGAAAGAGCTTCTGAAGCCAAAGTTTTGGAGCCTCGAATCTCTCAAGGTTCTAGATAAGCACCTATCTAATAACACCGGGTCACAACCCATGGTCACATGGAATTGAGGGATGAAGAAAAAGGGCTAGTACCTGAAAACTGTGTTAAATAAGAGAAAAGGGGTTAGGAAGGAAGCCCGTGGGTTTTTTCTGGTTCGAACCTGCATCAAAATAGGTATTGAAGACCTGGGAAATTTTTTACAGGGTCCAACAAAGATCTAAGAGCCATTAGCTCAAATAAAATAGATCAACTACAGAAGGAATTCATCATATAAGAAGAGAAAGTTTTAAAGGATCATAGCTTTCTACTCAAATCACAAAATTGAGCAAGGAATTAGTCATTGGAAAGATCTTAGAAAGAGGATTGTAGGTATTCATGAATATTTGAGGATTGAGAAGCTTAGATCACAGGAATTTAGGGAGTATATTTTTGGTGACCATAAAAGGAAAAGTCATGCATATAATACCAAAATGGTATATCGTGGTTCTAGCTAACAAAAATTGTCATACGTCTGTTTTTAGATGTAATGGTTACATTTAAAAAAAATATATTCTAGAGAAATTTGGGGTACATTACAAATGGTATCAGAGTTGAAGGTTATAAAACTTTTGTTGGACACACCTACCACACAGAGAGGGGGGGGGGTGAATGAGTGTGGGGCTCGTTTTCCCAAAACTTCCCTCTTACACAAAACTCCTTAATTAACATACAACATTTATTCATTACCCATTGTTGTCATTAATAACCAGTTAGATGTGAACATATATCAGCAACATATATCAACAATATATCATCAACAAGTCATCATCACAAGGAACACAAATGACACAATATGTATGTGCAATTTTTATTTTTATTATGGACAACAATCCAGGGGTTTATCAACAACAAATGAATAGAGTACAACTATACAAGAGAACCACCTCTATAATGCAAGACTCATCTTACACCCTCAACACCAACTGAGATGAGGCAACAATCCTCAAGAGATATCAATCTGTCAATAGGTATGCGACCTATTAGTAGTGTAGCCCGCGTGTGCATGTGCTCTAGCTCACTACAACATGCATATGTATGTGTCCAATGTATACACCAGCCTATGTATACCTTCTGTTTTGTTTAGGGTTTATCCTTCAATATCAACTCAGATGGTTTGCAACCAATATATCATTGTATTCTATATTTAACTGTCCAATCTGACCACCAGCCAGTCACAACATACCCAAGCTCTCCAATAGATTTCTCATGATCCACAATAGATCAATATGAATGCTATCTCAAACATGTATAAACATCTAGTATACCATAGAAGTCATGTCACCACTAAATCCAAAGAGTACTTCTCACTCCATCAACCAAATCATCCAAACTGAACCACATCATAGAATTCATACCAAGAATGCCCTAAGAATTCACATCACAACAAACAATAGTATCCATAAAGACAATAATGTAATCATTCAAGTGTCTCAGTGATAGATCTTAGGCCATAGATTGCATATATGGAACCTGCCTAATCATCCAAGAGCTTGTCACCAACTCAAATGCAAGTCTTCACCATTCTATCCACTATACGCTCCCTGTCCTCATACAACTCACGTACTGTAACATCCCACTCTGACGCATTGAGAAAACTTATTCTTTGAAGACACTTGCTTGCAAGTGATCTAGACTATTATGATATTAAACATTTGTCCTTGATTATGATGCGTTATGATAGATGACATGATGTTTTTCTGCATTGACATAGGCAGGTGCTATTGACTCGGTTTTACTGAGTGTGCAGGGATTTGGACCTTGAGGATGCAGAGGCATCGATGGAACCCCTTGGACTCCGGATTGAGTCAGGGAGTGTGCTATTTGGGTTGATTTATTTACTATGATATTACATTTGATTTGATGATATGATGTGGACATGTTCTAACATGATTGTTGATGATGCAGGATAACGATAGCTTGTCGACCAGACTCACATATGGATTAAAGGGGCCACACATGATTACCAGAGAGGTTGAGGGAGAGGTGTGGACAACAGCCCTGCCACAACCTACTAGCACTCTCGTCGTGGCTCAAACTGTAGGTTAATGATTACCTAGTTCGAGAGGATCCACGATGTCGTGAGGGAAGACTGTGACAATTGCTCACGATGACTCTAAGGGGCGCACAATAAGGCAGGGGGGTTATTCCTTAGAAGACCTTAGTCTCCCACAAGTTCACCTAGTGGAGTAATGACTCCAGGGGTTATTGATGTCTACCAATCAGTCAAGAGGTGAGTGGCACCCTTGGAGCACATGGTGCATCCTGAAGGGCATGACACACAAAAGAAACACAAGAGGCGAGTGACACTCTTGGAGCACGTGGTGCATCTTGAAGGGCACGTTGCGCAAAAGAAACACTAGAGGCGAGTGGCACCCTTGGAGCACGTAGTATGTCCTGAAGGGAACATCGTGATGATGGGGATAAATGAACAAACCTAGATGGCCCTAAGAAAATTAACACGTAATTTTTTTTTAAAAAACAACTTCCCTAAATAAATGTCACCCAGTTTAGAATCTAAGTTCTAAGTCTAAAACTTCTCTAGGGGTAAAATTTTGTCTACCCTTAAGAAAAATACCTTATAAAAATAAAATAATAAATTTTAAACTGAAAACCACTTAAGTAATAGTTGTGGACTTCATAAATTTTAGGGTAAAATGAAGAGAGTAAGAACTTAAATAAAATCTGTGGATATCAAAGGTAAAGAAAAAATAAATTATTTAACTTGTGAAAGTGTACAAATATATTAAATTAATAATAAAAGGAAAAGAGTAAATAGCGCAACTGCCATTTTGGCTCTAATAAAAATGGGAACGAAGGGGATAATAAAAATTAGGAAACTAAGGAATGGAGGAAACATAATAAGGGAAAGATGGGAACTTATGGTCACGTTTTGTAATTTCATTGTTGATGATCATAAATAAAGTGTAAAGTTATTATTAGTTAATTGTAATGCTATCGTATTATAAAAAGTAAGGATATGGTTATTTATGGTCAGTTTTTGTAATTTCATTGTTGATGATCACAAACAAAGTGTAAAGTTATTATTAGTTTAATTGCAATGCTATCACATTATAAAAAGTAAATATATGGTTATTTATGGTCAGGTTTTTGGTAGTTCCATTGTTATTAATAACAAATAAAATGTAAATTCCTCGTGATTTTAATTGCAATGATATTGTAATATAGAAAGAAATGATATGATTATGTTATGGTGATGTTATGGTAATGTTATGGTAATTTCATTATGATTGATAACATGTAAAATGTAGGGTCCTTGAATCTAAGTGCAATCAATTATTATGATTTAGTAAACGGGGATTTGCAATTAACTAAATGTACATTATATAAGGATGAATTGGTACTCATCGTTTAATGGAAATCAAATGGAGTAATTGGTCTGTAATTAATGTCATTGAGTCACAATAATGGTTGGTCGATGTCACAGTCCTTCTGACTTACGTCTTCCGTAGAGGACATGGTTGTGCATTTAATTATTGTCAAACTTAATTATTGTTGTACTTGGTTGTAATATTTAATGGCTTGGTTTTCTTGTGTTGGGCGGGACGTAGACACTTCCATGCCCCTCAAAACAGTTTCCATCCTTGAGACCTTAAATGGTTAAAATCGATGGGAACCTGGGCTTGATCGTTGCTTATGTGTCTTGGAGGTCCTAACCATTGCAGGGTAGGATGGGCAAGTAGTCAGTCTTTTTTTATTTTGTTGGTTGATTGTCGTACCTTGCTTGTAGATACTTGATGTGCATTTTAGATCGTTATGTTGATATCGCAGTTGTATGCATCATGATTCATCATCATGTGGAGGCGCAAAGTATAATGTCTTGTCACCCTTGTACACACACACACAAAATAAAAATAAAAATTGCACGTATTATAAGAGGTTGTCGATGTACCAAGGAGCATGTTACATATGGTATCAGAGTGGGTTCAACCCGTGACTTGGGATCACTACGGCTTTCATTTTTAGGATTTTATTATACTGTTTCTAATTGTGTTAACTTGTGTGCATGCAGGTAATCATGGTTAGAGGACGTCGTGGAGGAAGAGAATGGGGTGCTAGGGGAGGAGGCACAACGCCTCCATTAGCATCCACACATGATGGGTCTAACCCCTAAGGAGATGAGCAGGTTCTCAGACAGGAGCAAATAGTAGTTGGTGATGTTATCAAGATGATGAGATCTTTTCAGCGCATGTCTAAGGTATTGATCATCCATTTGGACAGAGATGAGGCCAGGGAGCCAACACCGACTGAGGTTCTGTCGCGTGCACCGACCGTTATTGGTAGCATTCACCGCGAACTCGAGAAGGTCAAGTTTCCTGAGTTCTTTGGTGCCCCGGACGACACTGTTGCCGAGGCATGGTTGGAGAACATGGCGATGTGCTTCGCACATTGCGATTATACCTCCAACATGAAGGTTTGCATGACGGTCTTTTAACTGAAGGGGAGCACTCTTCTATGGTGGAAGAGGCTCCTACCACAAATAAACATGGCCGTCGAAGACATGTCATGGGAACTATTCAAGGAACGGTTCCAAGAGAGGTACCTTTCTGAGGAATTCATTGAGCATTAGCTCAATGAGTTCAACGCCTTATGACAAGGAGGTCGTACGGTGCCCGAGTATGAGACATGTTTTATGGAGCTGCTCCAGTACGCTCTGCACCTTAACATGGAGAAACTTAGGGTAAATAGGTTCGTGTTCGGCCTTAATGATAGTCTATGTGTAAAGGTTATGATTTTGATGCCTCAAACCTTGCATGATTTTTTCCAGAAGGCCCTCATAACAGAGGAGGAGCTGATCAGTGGGGGTGATGCAGGCGCGCCTTCCTAGGCACATCTTCTCACAGGACCCTTCTCCTTCCTAGGCTCGAAGAACTGTGAAAGTCTTCTATTTCCCTATCAGGAAATATTCCTCCCACAGGAAACTCTTCTCGAAATCCCCCTTTTGTTCTATCGGGGTTTTAACACCCATGATATTCTGGTGACTTGAAACGCCGATCCCCGATCTCCGATGCGCCCCTTTTAGTGGCCTCAGCCCACTTGGCTAAGCTTTTCATCCACGTGACCGCTCCTTTATGACCTCAGCAATAAACCCCTGTTGGGATGTCGGGGTTTATGATGTCGAAATACCCATGTTCCCATAACTCGCGATTCCCCGAATCGCGATGCGCCTATTTTCATGATAGCCCTTTGGCTATAGGATTCGCACCATATGACTGATAACCTGTGACAACGGCCTCAACCCCTCGGGGCTACGAGAATTCTAATGTTATGAAACCCTTACCCATGGGTCGTCGATTCTCCGTCAGGCTGGCACCTGTCTCCGACTACGACTCCTCCTTCTTCTTTCTATGCTGACAGTTGTTCCCCACTGATCAGGGTTTCCTCGATCAAGATTTCAATGTGTATGAATCACCTGTTCACCAAGATCCTTGATTTTCCGATGAACTCCAATCACCGATGGGCTTACTCCCTGTCGGGACTCTCCCCGATGACGCAGATCTCTGCCATGCATCCTCTAATATGAACGGTCCTGATTTCCTCCAGGGTTTGGGACTCGAAAGGTATCAAGCTCCTTGTCCTCAGGAAATATGATATATTGATTCCCGACTCTCTTTCAGGTTTCTGACATGCGTCCCAGATGATGGACGGTTCAGATCAATTCTCGAGGTCCGCTACTTTACAAAGCTAGGAACCTTCACTTACCTGAACATTGATGGAAAAAATATTGATCCGGTGATCGCCCGCCATGTGTCCTCCTTGAGATCCTACGGTTGTACTCCCTCCACCGTTTTGGGGTTTTCCTGGTCACGGATCCTTGACTTCGGAAGTTCCAGAATGCCGATGAACTTTCGACTCCTTGCCACCTGTCCCCAATAGATGGATGACCTAGATATTTCCGGGGTTTCGGGGTTTCTATTGTTGAGAAACACTCGACCACGGGATTCCCGATCCTTCACATCCCAATGGGAACTCCCAAGCTGCTTCTGTCAGATCCAACGACTGACGAGTAACTAGTCCACGATCCAACGGTCCACAAACTTTGGAGCTTGCACTCCCGGTGCGACCGTAACCTCTTCACTTCTTCAATAGATCCAACGGCTGACGGGATCCTATCGATCTCGTCTACGAGATCCTGACTGTCCACTTCTTTCTTGGCTATTTGTTGGTCGTCCTACACGTAACCTTGCAGCAGCTATTCAACCACCTTATGCATAGACCCTCGTTACTTATCCTCAATGGATTTGAAAGCCTTATCCGTCCTGAGCTTCCTCACACTTCTAACCTCAAAGAGGTTCTCTGCACGCACTCCTTGCGGCAGTTCTCGAACACTTTTAAGTGTTGAGATCTTTTGACTCTGCGCACACCTGCAGCAGTAGTCCTTCGATACGTCACTCAGTTTCACGACTGAGACTCTCCTTAGCCTGCGCACTCATTGCACGGCTTTAGCAACCCACTTTCAATTCTGAGTGAATGAGAACAAGAGTTTAACTCCTCGAGCCTTCTGTCAATGCACTCCTTGTAGACGACTTCAACTGCACTCCTTGCAGGAATCCTTGCTCAAAAGGAGAGACAATCATAACTCACTTCACCTTCTCTCAGATTTCTATCTTAATGCATGAAATCATACGCACAGCATAACAAAAATTCCTAACAGGAAGAAATGTTCATAAGCAGAGCATTTAACACTTATGCAGAGAGAATGACACAACAACCATGAATCTGAATCAACTTCTTCTATTAATTCAAGATCTATACATGGATGTTCTTCTACAGCTCTCTGCTATTCTCCTCTGCTCTAGATTCTTCTTTCTTATGTTAATGTTACAATGATACAATGAGGGTGTCTATATCTCGTTTCCCTCTTTCGTATAGAACTGTCTAATCTAAATATTCAATTCTACCTACTTACATTTACTACTTATAAATGCCTCTGTCTATCTCAGATGAGAGCGAATAGCTCGAGGTATGATTACATTTTATCAAAGTGCCTTCAATAAATGATCTCATTTATGTTTGCACATCAACTTCAAGGGAAAATTCAAAAACTTGCGCTGGATGTCTTCCAGTTGTCTTCCGCTTCCATGTTGGTTTTGCGTGTCGTGAGGGATGCTCCTGCATCATACTCCCTTGCTTGAAAATTTGCATGGGCTCCTGTCCATGAGCTCCTGCACGGTATGTCCATGCTTCAAAATTTCTGCTTCAGTCTCCCAGCTGGCATCTTCTACTGGATGTCCCTTCCATTTGACTAAATATTCAAAATATTCTTTCCTTCGGGTTTTCTTACCCAGTCGTTTATTCATTATCTGCTCCATCTGTGGCTTTTCTACAACTGGCATCTGCTTCTGCCACTGGACCTCTGGTTGATCATCACTTTCTGCTCCTACTTCATCAACTTTATATGGATATAAGTCTGAAACATTAAATATCGGAGATATTCCAATGTCCTCTGGTAACTCGATCTCATAAGCATTTTCTCCCATATTCTTCAAGACCTTGCATGGTCCGATTTTCTTCATTTTCAGCTTGTTGTATGTTCCTCTCGGGAACCTTTCTTTCCTTAAATGTTCCAGAACTAGATCTCCAACTTCAAATTGAAGTTGTCTCCGATGTTGATCTGCTCTGCGCTTGTACTCCTGACTTGACTTTAATAGTCGCTCCTTCACCTGGCTGTGAAGTTCCTTCATCACTTCAGCGAATTCTCCTGCGCTAGCACTGCTAGTATCATTATGTTCTGAATCCATTAGTTCAGAAACTCCTCTTGGTTGCCTCCCATAGACAATCTGGAATGGACTTTTTCCTGTGCTCCGATTTACTGAGTCATTGTAAGCAAACTCTACCTGTGGAAATATATTGTCCCAACTGCTATGGTGCTCCGTTACCAAGCTTCTCAGCAAGTCTCCTAGACTCCTGTTCACAGCTTCCGTTTGCCCATCCATCTGTAGATCATAAGCAAAACTAAATGCCAAGTTAGTTCCCATCTTCTTCCACAATGTTCTCCAGAAATGACCTATGAATTTTGTGTCTCTATCCGAAACTATGCTTTTCGACAATCCATGAAGTCGAACAATCTCCTTGAAAAACAAATTTGCGATGTGAGTCGCATCGCTGGTATTCTGGCATGGAATGAAATGTGCCATCTTAGAAAACCTTTCCACTACCACAAATATCGAATCAACACCTCTTTGTGTCCTCGACAATCCCAACACGAAATCCATGCTAATTTCGTCCCATGGCTTCTCAGATATGGGCAATGGCTGATAAAAACCCGCATTCTTCTTTCTGCCCTTCGAGTGCTGGCAAATCCTGCATTTGTCCATGAACTTCTTGACCTCTGCTCTCATCCCTGGCCAAAATTATGACTCGCTCAGTCTTGCAAATGTTTTGTCATGACCGAAGTGTCCTGCTAAGCCTCCGCTGTGTTTCTCCTTTAAGAGATTCTCCCTCATGGAGCAATTTGGAATACACAATTTGTTACCTCTGAACAACAATCCTTCTTGGACCATATAGTCTATCCAAGGGCTTCCATCTCTGATAAATGGATTCTCAGCTGCTTCATATGCTTCTGCAAAATTCGGATCATCTGCATACATGTCCCTCATATCATCAAAGCGTAACGTCCTTACTTTGAATTCCTGTAACAACAAACATTTCCTGCTCAAAGCTTCAGCTACTTTGTTAGCAGTACCAGAAATATGCTTTATTACAAAATTGAAATTTTGCATGTATTTGACCCACTTAGCATGCCTCTGATTCAACTTTTCTTGTTGAGTCACAAACTGTAATGCATGGTTATCACTATATAAAATAAATTCCTTTGGAATCAAATATCGCCTCCATTTTTTCAATGCCTGGATGATGGCATAGAATTCTTTATCATATGTGGAGTACTTTTCTTTTGCCTCATTCAGCTTCTCGCTGAAATATGCAATCGGTCTGTCCTCCTGGCTCAAGACCGCTCCGATAGAAAACCCGCTTGCATCACATTTCACCTGAAATGTCTTTTGAAAATTTGGCAACACCAGAATTGGTTGTTCTGTAATCTTTCGTTTCAACAAACTGAAACTCTTCTCAGCCTCTTCTGTCCAGTGAAAAGATTTATGTCTTTTCTTTACTGTATCCATCATTGTTGCACTAATCCCACTAAAATTTCTGATGAACTTCTGGTAGAAACTAGCCAAACCATGAAAACTTCTCACCTCGAAAATATTTCTCGGTGATGGCCAATTCTTAATTACCTCCACCTTTTCCAGATCCATATTTAATTCATTTTCTCAAATAACAAACCCCAAATAAATGAATTTTGTCTTCATGAATGAGGACTTCTTCATGTTAATCAACAACTTCTCCTGTTGTAGCTTCTTCATCACAATAGCCAAATGCTTCAGATGTTCAATCTTTGTCTTGCTGAAAACCAATATGTCATCCAGATACATGATGACAAATATCCCAATGAACTCCTTCAGGACTTCATTCATTAACCTCATAAAGGTACTCGATGCATTCGTCAAGCCAAAGGGCATGACCAACCATTCGTACAAACCTTCGTTTGTCTTGAATGTTGTTTTCCATTCATCACCTTCTCTCATACGAATCTGATGATATCCACTCTTCAAATCTATCTTTGAAAAAAAAAAATCCCCACTTAAGCAATCCATCAGATCATCCATCCTTGGCAATGGGAATCTATACCTAATAGTTATATTGTTGATGGATATCGAATCAGTACACATCCTCCAGCCTCCGTCTTTCTTCGGACTGAGTACTGTTGGAACAACACACAGACTCAAGCTTTCCCTGACCAAGCCTTTGTCCAACAACTCCTGGACCTATCTTTTAACTTCTTCATTCTCTTGTGGCGTCAATCTATATGCGGCTTTGTTTGGCAAACTAGCTCCTGGTATGAGGTCTATCTGATGACTCACACTCCTCATTGGTGGAAATGAATGAGGTAGTTTGTCCACTACAATATCAGCGAACTCTTCCAGCAGTTCCTGAACTTCTTTTGGCAAATCATCCACCTTTGTGCTAGTCAGAACAATTTTCGGCTTTCTGACCACAAAGAATTGTGGATCCTCCTTCTTCTTAACTTCCATAAGAAGCTCCTTCCCACTCATGAGAAGTACCCTGTTGCTTACCACCGGTTTCACCTCTTTATCTTCAATTGGACACAACTTATGAGTCCTCCCATTCTTTTCCAAGGTATATGTATTCATTCTCCCATCTTGAATCACATTTCTGTCATACTACCATGGCCTTCCCAGCAATAAATGACAAACATCCATTGGAACGACATCACATAAAATATTTTCATTATATCTTCCTATTTTAATGTCAACTAAGCATTGTTTGGTGACATTTACCTGGTGCCCCTTCTGTAGCCATGAAACTTTGTATGGGCTTGGATGATCAGTTGTCTCCAGCTCCAACTTTTTGACCATCTCGGTTGAAATGAGATTATCTGTGCCTCCACTGTCCACAATGACCTTGCACACTCTATCCTTAGTCTTGCAAGCAATCCTCAAAAGATTGTTCCTCTGCGTTGGATTTTCCACCTCCTTTTCTGGCATCAAAAGGACTTTCCGCATCACCAGCGACCTTCTGCATTCAGTGTATTCTGCCTCAGTATCTCGCCTCTGAGCCTCAACGATGTGAGTCTCCCCAGTTTATTTCTTTTTCTCTGGACACTCAAACGACCTGTGCCCATTCTTTCCACATGTGAAGCATGTAATTACTCCACCTCTTCCTCTTCCTCTACCTTTGGTACGAGGAAACCTACTATTATTAGCATATCCTCCTCTCTGCTCAGTATGTTGTTCTCTTTGCTCAGCATATGGCCTTCTCTGTGAGGTTCCACCTCTTTCTATTTGATTCTGAGGTTTCTTCCAGTCATCCTTGGGCTTCTGGTATTTATCTTGGGAAACTGATTTTCCTTTGGGATGACTCCTACCTCTGCCCCTATGACTTTGTTTACGGCTCAGCTTCTCCTCAGCTTTCAGAGCTAATTGGTAAGCATCCTCCACCGTTCGGATGGTCGCCAAATTTAGTTCATCTTGAATTTCATACCTCAGGCCATTCATGTACCTGACCACCTTTTCGTCATTGCTTTCGTGATGACCTACTCTGATGTTCAACCTGTAAAATTCCTCAGTATATTCTTTCACTGTCATCATCTTTTGTCTCAGATTCTGCATCCTCCTGAACAGAGAAATATGATAATCCTTGGGAATGAATTTTGCCTTCATATTTGCAATCATCCTGTCCCAGCTATTAATCTTCTGCTTGCCTTGGCAACATCTTTCATCTTGCAGCTCGTCCCACCATAATGTTGTGTGTCCCTTCAATATTGTGACGGCATGTCTGACCTTCTTATCATCTTCGATATCTTCATAATCGACATAAGTATCAAGAGATCTAATCCAGCTCTTCTGCATCCAGACTCCCTTCATAAGATGGAATGTCCATCTTTGTTCTCGAACTCATCTGAGCGATAGCCTTAATTAAACGCTCATTGGCTGCATCTTCTGCTGGGATTTCTTCTTCCTCATGTCCAACATCACCTTCATCCTCAGATTCACTGATATCTCCGACATCATCCCTTCGCCTTTCTCTTATATCCATGTCCTCCATTCTGGCACGAAGATTTCTCATTCCTCTCTCCACTTCTGGATTCTGTACTTGCCTACCCCTTTCTCTGGACAATTTCCTTTCCTCCTCTGGGTCGGGTGATCATCTACCTCTTCTTCTTAGCGGCATGGTGATTCTCCTTTTCCTCTGCTATAGAAAGAAAATAAACTTTTCTAGGCTCTGATACCACTTGACACAGGCATGCCTTCCTGGGCACGTCCACTCACAGGAACTTTCTCCTTCCTCGGCCCAAAGAACTGTGAAATTCTTCTATTTCCCTATCGGGAAATCTTCCTCCCACAGGAAACTCTTCTCGAAATCCCTCTTTTTCTCTATCAGGGTTTCCTCTATCGGGGTTTTAACACCCACGATATTCTGGTGACTTGAAACGTCGATCCCCGATCTCCGATGCGCCCCTTTTAGTGGCCTCATCCCACTTGGCTAAGATTTTCATCCACGCAACCGCTCCTTTATGACCTCATCAATAAACCCCCAACGAGATGTCGGGGTTTATGATGTCGAAATACCCGTGTTCCCAAGACTCGCGATTCCCCGAATTGCGATGCGCCTATTTTCATGATAGCCCTCCGGCTATAGGCTTCGCACCATATGACTGCTAACCTGTGACCACAGCCTCAACCCGTCGGGGCTACGGGAATTCTAATGTTACGAAACCCTTACTCGTGGGTCGTCGATTCTCCGTCAGGCTGGCACCTGTCTCCCACTATGACTCCTCCTTCTGCCTGCTATGCTGACAGTTGTTCCCCACTGATCGGGGTTTCCTCAATCGGAATTTCAATGTGTATGAATCACTTGTCACTGGGATCCCCGATTTTCCAATGAACTCCAATCACCGATGGGCTTACTCCCTGTCGGGACTCTCCCCGATGACGTAGATCTCTGCCACACGTCCTCTAATATGAATGGTCCCGATTTCCTTTGGGGTTTGGGAATCAAAATGTCTCAAGCTCCTTGTCCTCAGGAACTCTGATATACTGATTCCCGACTCTATTCTAGGTTTCTGACACACGTCCCAGATGATGGACGGTTCAGATCAATTCTCGGGGTCTGCTACTTTACAAAGCTAGGAACCTTCACTTACCTGAACTCTGATGGCCAAAATCCCGATCTGGTGATCGCACTCCACGTGTCCTCCTTGAGATCCTACGGTTGTACTCCCTCCACCGTTCCGGGGTTTTCCTGGTCACGGATCCTTGACTCCAGAATGCCGATGAACTTTCGACTCCTTGCCACCTATACCCAATAGATGGACGACCCAGATCTTTTCGGGGTTTTAGGGTTTCTATTGTTGAGAAACACTCGACCACAGGATTCCTGATCCTTCACATCCCGATGGGAACTCCCGAGCTGCTTTTGTCAGATCCAACGACTGACGGGTAGCTAGTCCACGATCCAACGATCCACGAACCCTGGAGCTTGCACTCCCGGTGCGACCATAACCTCTTCACTTCTTCAATAGATCCAATGGCTGACAGGATCCTATCGATCTCCTCTACAAGATCCTGACCGTCCACTTCCTTCTTGGCTATCTGTTGATCCTCCTGCATGTAACCTTGCAGCAGCTATTCAACCGCCTTATGCACAGACCCTCGGTACTTATCCTCAATGGATTTGAAAGCCTTATCCCTCCTGAGCTTCCTCACGCTTCCAACCTCAAAGAGGTTCTCTGCACGCACTCCTTGCAGAAGTTCTTGAACACTTTTAAGTGTTGAGATCTTCTGACTCTGTGCACAACTGCAGCAGTAGTCCTTCAATACTTCACTCAGTTTCACGACTGAGACTCTCCTTAGCCTGCGCACTCCTTGCATGTCTTTAGCAACCCACTTTCACTTCTGAGTGAATGAGAACAAGAGTTTAACTCCTCGAGCCTTCTGTCAATGCACTCCTTGCGGACGACTTCAACTACACTCCTTGTAGGAATCCTTGGTCAAAAGGAGAGACAATCGTAACTCACTTCACCTTCTCTCAGACTTCTATCTTAATGCATGAAATCATACACAAAACATAACAACAATGCCTAACAGGAAGAAATGTTCATAAGAAGAGAATTTAACACTTATGCACAGAGAATGACACAATAGCCATGAATCTGAATCAACTTCTTCTATTAATTCAAGATATATACATCGATGTTTTTCTACATCTCTCGACTATTCTCCTTTGCTCTAGATTCTTCTTTCTCCTATTAATGTTACAATGATACAATGAGGGTGTCTATATCATGTTTCCCTCTTTCTTCTAGAACTGTCTAATCTAAATATTCAATTCTACCTACTTACATTTACTACTTATAAATGCCTCTGTCTATCTCAGACAAGAGCGTATAGCTCGAGGTCTGATTACATTTTATCAAAGTGCCTTCAGTACATGATCTCATTTATGTTTGCGCATCAACTTCCAGGGAAAATTCAAAAACTTGTGCTGGACGTCTTTCAACTGTCTTTCGCTTCCATCTTGGTTTTGCTTTTCGTGAGGGATGCTCCTGCATCAGTGGGTCAAACCAGAACTCTAGCGATACTAGTAGGGCAGATCCCATTTAGAACATAGTAGCACCAGACACCAACGAGACTTAAGCTGGGATATCGTGGCTTCCAGAGGGGATCCAACTTCACTACACCCTGACGACCGTCGCCTCAGAAACGAACACCTTATTGGGGACCACAACATTAGAAACATCATTGCCCACAACAACAAAAGTTTAGGCCTATTCAGTAGAACAGACCAAGGTTCCAGGCCGGTGGTCTGTCATCTTATACTTTGGCTACTAGGACTACTGGGCCGAAGAAGGGGTGTTGGATGTGTGGGGAGCCACACTACTAGCGCGATTGTCCTGTGGAGATGACCAGAGTGTCCAGATCAGCCGGACACACTACCGTGGGAGATATGGGCAAGGCCCATCGGATTCATGTAGCTATGAATAACCTCCAGGCAGAGCATCAGTCGACTGTGCTCGAGACAATAGGTACTGTCGCTGACTAGACCCTTAGTATTTTGATAGATCTTGGTGCTACCGAGAGTTTCATTTCTGGTGCAGCGCTAAAAAGGATTAAGGTAAAGGCCTTCAAACAGGAAAAGTTTAGCTTCATAGAGATGGCTTCAAGAGACAAATAGAAGGTTGGAGGAAAGGTTACGGGTTGTTCCCTTAACCTGGGAGAGTTTGTCATGAGGGCCAACTTGTACACCACGATCTTAGGATCTTATGACATTGTGATTGGTATGGATTGGTTGGAATCGCATGAGGCGATACTCAACTGTAAGACAAAATGGTTGAGCTTGGTCGACGACGAGGGACAAAGATGTGCGATTGTAGTACGGAACCAGGGAGTTTCGTTGAGGTTTGTATCTTCCTTACAGTTACGGAAGAGTATGCGCAAGGGGTTCAAGGTTTATGTGATCCTTGCGTTAAACAAAAAGGGAGTAGCAGAAGGTCTAGAACACCTTCCGGTGGTGAGAGAGTTTGTGGATGTGTTTCTGTAGGAGTTACCTGGGATGAAGCCAGAGAGGGAATTGGAATTTACCATAGACCTAAAACTGGGGACTGAACTCATAGCAAGAACTCCTTATCATATGTCGACCCCAGAGTTACAAGAGTTGAAAATGAAACTGAAGGAGTTGCTAGACCTAGGACTGATACGTCCTAGTGTGTCACCGTGGGGTGCGCCGGTTATTTTCATATGAAAAAAGGATGGATTGTGGAGGCTTTGAATTGAATACCATCAACTGAACAAGGATACGATCAAGAATTGGTATCCCTTGGCGTGAATTGATGATCCGTTTGATCAAATGAAGGGTGCGACGGTGTTCTCCAAGATCGATTTGTGATCAGGGTATCACCAGTTACAGATCAAGGAGGATGATGTCCCTAAGACCTCTTTTAACATGAGGTTTGGACATTATGAGTTTATTGTTTTACTATTTGGACTGAAAAATGCCCCTGGAGTATTTATGACTTCGATGAACGGGGTGTTCCGTGAGTACTTGGACAAGTTGGTACAAGTGTTCATTGACGATATTTTGATTTACTCTCATATGACGGAGGAGCATGACAAGCACTTGCACTTGGTACTACAGTGTCTGCGAGAGCACAAATTTTATGGGAAATTGTCCAAATGATCTTTTTATCAATCGAGGATTCACTACTTAGGGCATGTCATCTTCGGCGAAGGTATCACCATGGATCTAGCCAAGGTCAAGGCTATTATGGAATGGCCTGTGCTGACGAATGTCATGGAAGTGCATAGCTTGATGGGTTTAGTAGGATACTATCGATGGTTTGTCGAGGGATTTTCGAAGATAGGAAATCCGATCACCGAATTGCAGAAGAAAAACAAGAAGTTTGTTTGGACCGAGAAATGCACGGAAGCATTTGAGAGGCTTAAGGAGTTGTTAACAACAACGCTGATACTAAAGGTCCCTGACATGGACATGGACTTCTTGGTATGCATAGACGCATCCAAGGAAGGTTTAGGCAGAGTCTTGATGCAAGATGGATGAGTAATTGCTTACATTTCAAGGAAACTGAGAAGGCATGAGGAGAACTATGTGACACATGATTTGGAGTTATTAGCCATCGTATATGCCTTGAAGGTTTGGAGACACTACCTTGTTGGATGAAAATTTGAACTAAAGACTGATCATTGTGGACTACAACACATTTTTACGCAAAGTGACCTGAATGGGTGACAACGACGTTGGTCAGAATTTCTTAGTGAGTACGACTTTGAGATTACTTACATAAAGGGAATAGTGAACCGAGTGGCATATGCTTTGAGTCGGAGACCACGCATATTTTTGGTGTTGCCTCTTCAGACAAATCTATGTGAAAAGATTCTAATTTTACAGTGTGATGACGATTGGTACAAAGAGGTCTAGGATTTTATTGGAAAAAACACAATGATGGTACCACGATATGAGGGATTTTCATTTGATGCTGATGGGCTATTGAGGCCTAAAATTCAGATCTATGTACCACCAAATGAGGAGTTGAAGATGTTGATCCTGAGCGAGGCTCATAGAGCAGTTTACATGGCTCACCCGGGAGTCACGAAGATGAGGGCAGACCTTAAACCCTTATTCTTCTAGAAGGGAATGAAGGCCGACATAGTCAACTATGTGGCCAGATGTATAGAATGTCAGCATGTAAAGACTAAACATAGACACCCAACAAGATTACTATAACCACATGCCATTCCGGAATCGAAATGGGAAGTTATTTCGATGGATTTTATTGTTGGATTGCCACTGATGGCAAGGAGACATGACTCGATTTTTGTAGTAGTAGACACTCTGATGAAGAGTGCTCACTTTATTCCTATGTGTACGACGCATCAAACACCTAACATAGTTAGAGTTTTCATCAGTGAGATTGTGAGGCTGCATGGCATGCCTAAGAAGATTATATCCGATCAAGGATCGGTGTTTACTGGACGATTTTCGACGAGTTTCCAAGAGGCCTTGGAAACCCAACTTAACTTTAGTACTGCGTATCACCCAGAGACTGATGGAAAGACAGAATGAATGAACCAAACCTTGGAATACATGTTGCGCATGTACGTGATGGACCAACAAAAGCATTGAGAAGAATTCTTGCCACTAGTGGAGTTCGCTTACAACAACAGCTACCAGAGCACCATTAAGATGGCGCCTTTCGAGTTTCTTTACGAGCGACCATGTAAGACGCCCTTGAGTTGGGATCGGATTGAGGATAGGGTCCTGGTGGGACCAGAAGCAATCCAAGAAATGGAAGATCACATGGAAACAATAAGAAAAAGGATTAAAGAAGCACAGGATCAACATAAGAGTTATGCCGATGCACATCGAGTTGACCGTAGTTACGAGGTCGGCGATCAAGTCTTCTTGTTAAATTGCATAAGAGTTCGATCAGGTTTGGAAAGGGATATAAAATCTCTCCTAGGTTCATGGGACCTTTCAAGATTGTTGAGAGAAAGGGGCCCGTGGCCTATCGACTAGCCTTGCCTGATTCTTTGAGGCGCATGCACAATGTTTTTCATGTATCTATTTTGAGACATTATATTAGTGATCCTACACATGTTATTTACATGAGTTCCTTACAGGTATCGGACAAGGGAGCTCTCACGGCTGAGCCGGTCTGCATATTAGATCATCACGTTCGACAGTTACGACGTTGAATGATAGAATAGATCAAGGTCCAGTGGGACAATTATAGTCTGCACTCGACAATCTGGGAGGACGCATATGATATGTGCCAACAGTTTCCATTTTTTTTTGATAGATATACATATGATACTGTGATGCACTTGTTTCGGCATATATACTATGAAACTTCAGGACGAAGTTTAGACCAAGAGGGGGTGTATGTAACATCCCGCTCTTGTGCATTGATAAAACTTATTCCTTGAGGACACTTGCTCACAAATGATCCAGACTATTACGATATTAAACATTTTTCCTTGATTATGATGCATTATGATAGATGACATGATGGTTTTCTGCATCGACATAGGCAAGTTCTATTGACTCAGTTTTACTGAGTGTGTAGGGTTTTGGACCTTGAGGATATAGAGGCATCGATGGAACCCCTTGGACTCCGGATTGAGTCAGGGAGTGTGCTATTTGGGTTGATTTATTTACTATGATATTACATTTGATTTGATGATATGATGTGGACATGTTCTGGCATGATTGTTGATGATGCAAGGTGATGATAGATTGCCAACCAAACTCACATATGGAGTAAAGGGGACACACATGATTACCAAAGAGGTTGAGGGAGAGGTGTGGACAATAGCCATGTGACAAACTACTAGCACTCCTATCATGGCTTGAACTGTAGGTTAACGATTACCTAGTTCGAGAGGATCCATGATGCCGTGAGGGAAGACTCCGACAGTTGCTCATGATGACTCTAAGGGACACACAATAAGGTGGGGGCCTTATTCCTTAGAAGCCCTTAGTCTCCCACAAGTTCACCTGGTGGAGTAATGACTCCAGGGGTTACTGATGTCTACCAATTAGTCAAGAGGTGAGTGGCACCCTTGGAGAACGTGGTGCATCTTGAAGGGCACGTCATGCAAAAGAAACAAAAGAGGCGAGTGGCACCCTTGGAGCATGTGGTGCATCCTGAAGGGAACGTCGTGCAAAAGAAACACTAGAGGCGAGTGGCACCCTTGGATCACGTAGTGCATCCTGAAGGGCACGTCGTGATGATGATGTTCACTGTTACAAATAAAAACATTGTTTGTCTGTTGTGATAATGTCAGCACAGAATGAAGAAGAAATCAGACATAAAGAGAATCCTAATCAAGGACTTCCTAAAGAACCAGAGCATAAAAGTGAAGGAAGTTCAACCACCCAGGCTTTGGAAACAATAAAGAACCTCATCGTGGAATTACAAGTATTTAAAGAAGATAACGAAAAGCTAAAAAAGGCACATGAAAACTATTTAGAAATAAACAAAATTCTTCTACGCAGTATAGTAACCAAGAGGATCCCAAAAAACAATGACAAAGAGGAAGAAGTCAAGAAAATGTCCTATAAAAAATATGGTCATGAAACAAAAAATGAGGATAGTTCTTTCGAAGACACACACATGACAGAAAAGAAAACAACTACGGGAAGAAAAAGAAAACATGTAGATCACCTAGAAGGTGAATTCAGGAAAATAAATCCATCCACCTTTGATGGATAATCAAGGATGGGTGAAGAGGCTGAAGCATGGCTACTAGATATAAATAGATACTTCCATATTTACAACTACTCTAGTAGTATGAAAGTTAGAATGGTCATTTACAACTTGAAGGGAAAAACAAGTATCTGGTGGCAAGAACTTAAATTGGCTAAGGGATTGAAAGAGAAACAAATGGAATGGTCATATTTTAAGAAATATTTCAAGAAGAAATATTTGTCAGAAAGCTATTACGAAAGAAAGACTAAGGAATTCTATGAGCTAAGACTTGGATAAATTACCATGGATGATTTGATAAATAAATTTCTAGAACTATTTAGATTTTTACCATACATCAAGGAAGACAAAGTAAATATACAATGATTCTTAAGCTATCTACCACATTTGTACAAAGAAAAAATTGAATTTAACAATCTCAAGACTTTAAATGAAGTGTTTATAAAGGCTCAGATGTGATATGATCAGTACAAACAGAGGTCTAAAATTCACAAGGCATGGAAGGACAAGAAACATGACATAATGAATCAATGAAAGAAAGGTTTCCAACCACCCCCTTTCCGTAATATGGAAAAATGTTTCCAAAAGAAATACTATCATTCAAACACCTAGAGTGCTCAAGGGGGAGATATGCCAGTTAACTTGGGAGTCAAGAAAGTTGGGGATAGCCCCAAAGAACCATTGAAGTGTTGGGGGTGTTGAGAACCTCACTTGAGGATAAATTGTCCATGTTTAATTTCCAATACAAGAACTTTAGTCCATAACCTGCAAGAAGCTTCGACATTAGGAGATATGGGCATACGTGTGCACATAATTAATGCAACTATGGATGGAAGGAAAGTTGGTCATAAATCTGTTAATATTTCAAAATCCCACCCAGTTTCAGTCTCACTGATTTTTCAGTCAAATTTAAATGCCAAACTCAGGTTCAGCATTGTTTCAGCATATGCTACAGTCGTGTTTCAGCATCTGCTCACAGTGGTGTTTCAGCATCAGCATATGCTACAGCCTGGTGTTTCAGCATCTGCTCACAGTGGTGTTTCAGCATCAACATATGCTACA
>ML789605.1:620580-651844 GCA_009831015.1 Picea engelmannii | reverse complement strand
TCACCAAGAGTCTCTTGCTCTCTCAACAAGATTGCTTCCACTTCCCCAAGAATGGGTGCGCCCACTTGCCTTAATCAACCTCATGAGGGAAGGTGAGGATTTTTCTAATCTAACGGTTGAGATTAGATTAGATGGGTGGCTAAGATTTGGTGTCTCTTCACTCACCCTCACCTTAATCATAAAGTTATCTTTTAATTTGCATCGCACAAATTAATTTGACTAAGACCCGCTTTCGGCAATTTCTCCCCTTAGGCGCCTAGGGAAGAGAAACACTTGCCTTGGTACTACATTTTAATTAAAAATTTAACAAAATCCACAATCATGGAGGTTGAAGGTAAAATTCATGATAACCACTTTTCCATATTAATTGATCCAGGAGCTAGTATGAGTTATGTCACTCTTGGTTTAGTTGAATTAAACAATCTCAAGAAAGTAAAGCATGGTAAGTCTTGGTTAGTATAGTTAGAAATAGGGACCAAGAGAAAGGTAACAAATTTTATTCCTGGATGTTAACTCAGCATAGACGGTCAAAGTACAAAGTTAGATATGAAAATTTTACCTTTAGGATCTTACAATATAATCATTGGAATGGATTGGTTAGAGAAACATAAAGTAATTTTAAACTATTACAAAAATTCACTTATTGATAGAGATAAAAGAAACACAATTAGGACGATACAAGGGATCCAAAAACTAGTTTCGGCTAGGAAACTCTTAGCCATGCAGTTTAAGAAATGTATGAACAAAGATTTCCAAGTTTATGTTGTTCAGGTAACTAATCTATTAGAAAAAGAAAACAAACCCAGTTTAGAGGAATTTGCAATCCTACATGGGTTTAGAGATGTATTTGTGGACGAAATACCATAACCATCTCTAAGAAGAGAGATAGATTTCTCTATCTATCTACTACTTGGATCTACCCCGATATATAAGGAAACTTATAGAATGAGTTTACCCGAATTAACAGAACTGAAAAATTCATCCACAAGAATTGTTAGATAAATAATATATCAGACGAATCATCTTGCATTTGGGAGCACTGATTCTCTTCATTGAAAAGAAAGATGGGACCTTGAGACTGTGCATTGACTATTGACAACTAAATAAGATGATGATCAAGAATAAATATCCTTTACCCATAATTAACGACCTGTTTGACCAAGTTAGAGGAGCAAGGATCTTCTCTAAGTTATATTTAAGGTCTGTTTATCACCAGGTTAGAATAAAATACGAAGATATAAATAAAATAGCATTTAGAACACATTATAGACACTATGAGTTTGTCGTAATTCCTTTTGATCTTACTAATGCACCAAAAACCTTTATGTGTTTGATGAATAGTATATCCGGTCAATATCTGGATAAATTTGTGTTGGTGTTTATCGATGATATTTTAGTTTACTCAAAAATGGAAAAAGAACATGAAGAACATATGAAAATAGTATTGTAGACCTTAAGGAAACATAAGTTATATGCAAAGTTTGATAAGTGCAACTTCTACCAAAGAAATATACAATACCTAGGACATGTGATATCCAAAGAGGGTATTGCAGTTGATCCAGAAAAGATAAAAGACATTATGGAATGGTTTATCCCTAAGGATGCAGTAGACATCATATCATTCATGGGAATTACCATTTATTACTGAAGATTTATCAAATTATTTTCTAAGATCACATATCCAATTACATCCCTACAAAAAAAGGGAATAAGATTTACTTCGTCACAAAAGTGTCAAGACAACTTTGATAAATTGAAAGGACTGTTAACTAAAACACCTATCGTAAGGGTAGCAAATCTCGATAAATATTTTACAGTTTCTATGGATGCAAGAAAAGAAGGCTTGGAGGTGTCCTAACACAATATTAACATGTCATCTATTATGAATCATGTAAAATGAAAGAACATGAACGAAAATTACGTTACACATGATTTGGAATTAGCAGTCGTAATTCATGCTCTGAAAATGTGGAGACATTATTTAATGGGGAGAAGGTTTATGCTACTAACTGACAGCAGTGGTGTAAAGTTTTTATTCATTCAACCAGATATCAATGCAAGGAAAGCGATATGGATACTCTTTTTAAGTGAATTTGATTTCGAAGTATGACACATCAAAGGTAAATAAAAAAAAGTTCCATATTCTCTAAGTCGGAGGACTAACGGACTTTATGACATAAGTGTTAGCAAAGAACATAATGACATCGAAGAAATAACAAAATATGCAAGCAATAATGATGAAAATTACATCAAAACAACAACATAATTGCAAGAAAATGCAGAAAAACTGAACAAAACAAATATGAGTTTAGATAAAAATGGACTGCTAAGGTTCAAAAACAGGTTGTATGTACCTAATTATTCTGATTTAAAATCAAGATTTCTTGAGTAATTGCACAAAAGGTCGTATTCTTGTTATTAAGGATACAAGAAAATGATAACATTGTTAGGAAATTTGTTTTATTGGCCTAACATGAAGAGTGAAACAACTGAATATTTATCTAAATTCTTAGATTGTCAACGGGTAAAGGCTAAACATCAACATCCAGCTGGTCTGCTACAACCTCTACCTATACCGGAATGGAAGTGGGAGATTATATCGTTGGACTTCATCACAAGTTTGCCTAAGACTCAAAAGAAAAATGACTCAATTATGGCAGTGATTGATAAACTTAGCAAATATGCACATTTTATACCTGTGAAATCTACTTATAAAGAAATTAATATTGCTGAAATTTTTAAGAAAGAAATATTTAGATTGCATGAAATTCCTAGGATGGTTATCTCCGATAGAGATGTCAAATTTATGTCAAAGTTTTGGAAGGAATTATTTGTAGGATTGGATACTAACCTGAATTTCAGCGCAAGCTACCATCCACAAATGGATGGGAAAACCGAACGACTGAATCAGATTGTGGAAGACATGTTACGAATGTACATGAGAACGAAACCAACTAAGTGGGAGGAGTACCTACACTTAGTTGATTTTTCTTACAATAATGGTTATCAGACATCAGCCAAGATGAGTCCCTTCAAAGTATTATACGGAAGGAAATGCACAACCCTTATTAGCTAAGATAATCCCATTGTCAAGTTTATGATGGGACCGAAAATGCTCTAGGAAATGGAGAAAATGGTAAAAATGGTACAAAAAAATTTAAAGGAGGACCAAGATCGACAGAAAATCTACATAGATTTAAAAAGGAGACACCAGGAATTTCAAATTTTTGACCATGTATATCTAAAATTCAAAGCAAGGAGGAGATCTCTAAATCTAGGAAATTGTTCAAAGTTTGTGCTCAGGTTTTGTGGCCCCTTCAATATTTTAACTCGAATCAGACCCGTGGCATATCAACTAGCACTTCCTCCAAACTTTAAAGTTTATAGTGTTTTTCATGTTTCCTTATTAAAACATTATATTCATGATCCTATTCACATCATTGATTGTAACATGGTGCAGGTGGAACTAGAAGGAGAGTTCCAAGAGGAACCTCTACACATTTTGGATAGGAAAGAAATAATAATACATAACATAACCATCGCCCAGGTAAAAGTGCAATCAAAGCACTTTATCCCTGAGGAGGCCACTTGGGAGTTGGATGAAGATTTGAGGAAATCTTATCCAACTGTATTCTGAGAGAGGAATGAACAATGAGGAAAAATATGTACTTAAGGGGGAGAGGATGTAATATCCTCAAATTTTAGAATATTAAATTCTAAGTGAACTTTTGAAATAAATTTCCATTTTTGGAAAATTTGGATTTGGAAATTATTTGCCATTTATGGGAAATCTGAATTTGGAATTTTATTGTTGTAATTAATTATTTGATGACTGTTGGGAAAATATTTCACTTTCCCAACTAACCTCTTTTAGTTTGACACATGTGAAAGAAAAACTTAAAAAAAATTAAATGTTGGAAGACAAATGGAATAACCAGGTTAAAAATAGTTGACCATGACTACATGAGTAGGGAACAGGTTTGAGTTACCTCAAGGATGATTTTTAAAAGTGACAAATGTGGAATTTTACCACTAGCATTCCCTAAAAATCAAGGATTTGTAAAGCTACGAATTTCCCAAGGAGGGAAGGAAAGACCTAGGCACAAGGATGCATATAAAAACAACATATGGAGGAGGCAGGACTCTTCTTAGTATGTTCGGGAAAATAAACTATTTGTTGTTATGATCACTATTAGTGTGAGGCAAATGAATTTATTATATGTGGATAGTGACTATAGCTAAGGAAGATCATTCAATTTTCCGTTATGGACTCATGGTCAAGCTAGGGGCTGAACAAGACAATTGAACTTGGTTGTTTTGTTCTATGGTTGGGTGGAATGTGGTTGTTCCATTTGTATTCAACCATCAGGTTTTAGATATGTATCTTGGCTTGCATTCCTTGTCAATTTTATGTTTATGATTTTTATTTTTTAGGAATATGATGGCTTAGTATAGTTAAAGGATACTGAATGTATTGCTTATTTGAAATATGATAGCGGTACATATATATATTGAATTTCCATTTAAATATGTACATAACATAACACTGTAGAGAAATATTGCAATAGGGAATAAACTTAGAATATGTTCTTATCAATTTGATAGCATGCAAATATTAGGTAGAAAGAATAATAGTTCGAATATATTATTTATTTTATCTATTACCACAAAAAGATAGTGATTCAGTAGACTACAAAGTATCTTGCAAAAAAAACCATTGTATTCAATCGATCATTGTTCAAATATTACAATTTGAGTACCATAGATCAAATAATCCACAACTGCTTGTATTGTAAATAGAGTGTTAAGAAGTATACATAGAATCTGTATGTAACTAAAGTAATTCATGCATAGATCAAAACTCGAACACCTTTCAAGCAAGATGTTTCCTTCATTTGATTACCTTGATTTGCACAACCTGCAAAAGAATAAAAATGAGGGTTCAATAACAGTAGTAGCATTTTAATTCTGTGGAAATCAAACAATAGAATAAGCCAAGGAAAAAAATTAGATTGAGGTATGAACTCGATCAATGATTAGAGTTAACTTCATCCTTCAACGCTTCAGGTGATTTCTGATGTTACAAAGTGGTTTCCCTCGAAGTACATACTCTCGAAGTGACGTAACCTACTGATGTCACTGCTGACTTGGCATTGGTCGAGTGGCTACCACGTGTCACTTAGATTCGTGACTTACACGTACCTGAAATTCCAATTTCAACTTGACACTTGTCATCATCTGATTTTGCCACATGTCCTTGCTGACATGCTCTGCTGACACATATATCCTCTCACGACACATATTCTCCTCCTAGATCTTGGTTATTAATTGGGTTGGTTTTCATTGATTTCAACCCTTGAGGAAAGTTTGGTAGCGAATTCTAGTAGCACAAAGGTTTGGGTAATGGAACCAAGTTTATTTGATGTATAGTGGTATGATTTTTGATATATTTTCACGTAAGATTATTCTATATGGATAGTACATGTCATTCCATTTCCGGTGGTATGTGGAACATCACATAACTCCTCACGGTTTGAGAGTTATGTCCTTACGAAGTTGAAGGACCCTCATCTGATTCGCTTGAAACCCCAAAAGGTTAAAGAAGTCAAAGTGTTTGCAAAGAAGAAATTATTTAAATAATAAAGTGAAGTGACAAAGTCAAAGAGGATTGTTTAGATAATAAATTGAAGTGACAAAGTCAAAGAGGATTATTTAAATAATAAAGAGAAGTGACAAAATCAAAGAGGATTATTTAAATAATAAAGAGAGGTGACAAAGTCAAGGAGGAATATTTAAATAATAAAGTAAATAAAGAACTTTCTAATTATGAAAAGTTGTTATAAGAAGGTTAACCCTAAAATGAGGAAAATGGGTTAGGTGTTCAAGTGGTTTTTGGATACATGGACAAGTGGAAAATTGGGCAAAGTTTGACATAGTTAACTATGTGGACAAAGTGGCCTAGAAGATGCTTCTAAGGAAGCTACTTGGAGAGTATAAATAAGTGGCAAGGATCTGTCATTTTAAATCAATTTTGAGTATATTGAATATCTACATGTAACTAAGGTAACCAGATAATATCTAAGCCAAATTTTAGAGGGAAGGTGAAGTAAAGAAGGTTGAGATTCAAGGGAGGATAAATTCTTTTGATGATGCTTTCTAAGGTATGTTATTTACAAGTCATCTCACCATTTTCGCAATGATTTTTTTTCTAGAATGATTAACACTGTAAAATTGGGAGGCCATTGAGGAAACATATCCAAGTAGCTATGGTACAAATTTAATCTTGTGGGTCGTTGTATTTTTGGAGTTACACTCTGTCGAAAATAGGGTTTTTGGCTACTCCTGAAACTAGTCTAAAACAGGTGTTGCAGGTAAAAATGTCATAACTTATTCATAACAGATCCAAATTCAGTAAGACCAAATGTGTCGGCTAGAGTAAACTCTATAGTATTTTGTGTAAAATTTTCATATGCATAAAAAAAATATTCTGTACAAGACATTCTCTAGAAGTTTGTTGTATAGAATAAGACAAAATTCAACAAGGTATGCCATTTTCACTATAACTCATTTTCTTAGAGGTTCCAAGTAGTGACACCTGGAGGAATTGCATAAACACACTCAATAACATTTTGTACTATTTTAATATGTTTATTCATTATAGGTACATAGTTATGATTATTTCAAGTTAGGGTTGTTGACTAATCCAAAACTAGTCATGTGAGACTAAAGTAAAGTTTGATGAAAATGATATTCTCTTATTGTTAAAGTTAAGGAAGGTTTGCAAGTTGAGGTACAGGTTGGTGCATGGTTTATGCACTTGTTTATGGTAGAGGTTGATTACGTTTTGAGGTACAGGTTGATTCATGGTTGATGCATGGTTCAGGTTATTGGTACAGGTTTTTTGGTGGAGGTTGATTGGTACAGGTTTACAACAGTATATCTGATAGTGATAGTGTGATAGTGGTTCCATCATTATACTTGTACGTTAGGGAGGTTGGATGGGTAAAGGACAGGTGGTTGTAGCCACCTTCTAGTTGTATCCAAAGAACATAGGGGGTTGTAGCATCTTGGTTGTATCCAGAGAATTGGGGAGTTGGAGCTTCCCTCAGGTTGTAGCTTGAGAAACTAGGTCGTCGGAGCCTCCTTCTAGTTGCAGCTAGAAAAAAAAGGAAGTTGGTGCTTCCAATGAATGTAATTCTTCAATACATATAAGAAAAAAACATTCTGTAGTTTTCTCCTTCTTTGTGTTTCCACGTAAAAACATTGGTGTACTATGTATGTCTATTATTGTTCATTTGTTCATTGTTTATTTACTCTACAAATATTGGATGATAATGCTATATTGATATAACACTTGCATTATATGGTTAAAAAGGATTAAATTTATCTATTATTGATTCACCCCCGCTCTTAGTAATCCAACAATTGGTATCAGACTAGGTTTCTTCATAAATCAATTTAACCACTGAAAGGTAGATCATGGAGATAAAAAAGATGTATAAAAATGGAATACCACAGTTTGATGGACAAACATATGAATTTTGGAGCATAAGGATGAAGACATATATACAGACACATGGATTTGAAATTTGACAATCAATTGTAGATGGATACATAACACTGACAGTTCCACCGACAAATGACAAAGCAATGAAACTCGATCAGAATAATTACAAAGCCATAAATGCTCTTCTAAATGGTCTTCAAGAATCAGTATTCACCAAAGTTGCACATTTTAAATCCGCTAAAGAGATTTGGGACAAAATTTGAAATATTTATGAAGGAGATTCAAATTTAGTCAAAGCAACAAAGCTTCAAACTTACAGAAGTCAGTTCAAACAACTAAAGATGAAGGAAGATGAAAACATTTCAACTTACTTTTTACGAGTCGATGAATTAGTAAATGAAATCTTGGGATTGGGAGAAGAAATAAAAGAATATGTAATTGCTCAAAAGGTACTAAGATCTCTTCATATGAGATTTGACCTTAAGATATCAGCACTAAAGAAAGAGAAGATCTAAACTCAATAAGAATGGATGAACTACATGGAATCTTCACAGGATATAAAATGAGAATTGAATAGGAAAATCCAGCTATAAAAGAACCAACCTTCAAAGCATCCAAAAGGTCAAAGAAAAAGGGAAAGAAAAAAGAAAAATAACATAGCACCAACAATGACGTCTCACAAGATGATTAAGAAGCAACCAACTTTTTTAGAAGATTGAACAAGGGAACCAATGACATGAATAGAAGTAAGATTTCTTTGCTTTGTTTTAATTTTGATGGTATTGGTCATTTTCCTAACAAATTTCCTCATAAGAAAAAGAGAAGTGATGAAGGTTACTCAAATAGCAAACAAACATATAAAGGAAAAAGAACCACAAATAAAGTTTTAAATAAAAGATTATGCACCAAAGAAGACATATCATCATCAAATGAAGAGGAAGTCAATGACAGTGAGACAAAACTAGTTCTACTCATGGAAATAGAACACTCTGATAAAGAAGAATCCGAAGAAGAATATGAAGAGGCTGAAAAAGAATATGAAGAGGCAGATGTTGACTACCGAGAAGAATTGTTTTGTGCCATATACGTTATCACAAGAGAAAAGAAGAAAAAAAAGAAACTACAAGTGGAACTAGACAAGAAAGAAGACACTCATGAACTAGAACAAATGATCATAAATTTGAAGGTTCAAATTGAAGAAGATAAAAGAATTGAAGAAGGACTCAAAGAACAACTAGAAGGAAGAGATTGGATAATTGGAAATTTGGGAGCAAAAATTGTCACATTAAGAAAGGATCTTCAAAAGAAAAATATGTAGAATAACTCAAAAGTTTTGGATGACATTATCAACAGTCAATTACCTCATCATGAAAATTTTAGACTTGGATAAAATAATAAATAAAATGGATCAATATCCAAAACAACAGAACAAGAAAAATATTCGAAAAGCTATGCAAAAAAAATCAAAGGGGATAGGAAGGTATACAAAGAAAATTACAGGGACACTCCTCCACCGAGAAGATTCAGATTTCAGAATCAATGACCAACATAAACACATAGGCCTCAGGAAGAAGAAGGATTCATAAGAGTACATCCTTTTAGAAGATATTCAACTCCCACGTATCAAACTATCTTTTTTGGTTTATGTTATGCATGTTATAATTTTGGACATAAAGTTGTGAATTGCAGAGCTAACAACAAGAACATAAACAAATTTGAAAGTCATACACAAAAGGGTTATCCAAGAATGCCTAGTGAAACAAAAATAAGAATTTACAACAGGTTTGAGTCTTTGAGCACTGAAGTGGAATTCTACAAATGTAACAACTTTAGACAGATGACCAAAGACTGCAGAATGACAGTCCCTCCTAGGGAACCACAACAGAACCACAATAGTCACAGACATGAAGCTCATAAAAGGACATGGATAAGAAAGAATAATTAGTATAGCAATGAAGAATGCATACTCTCTCTACAATTTAAGCAGAAGAAACATGGTTGGTCTATTGACAGTGGTTGTTCAAAACAAATTATAAGTGATAGAGATAGGTTTCTTACATTAAGAAAGAAAAGAGATGGATCAATCTCCTTCTAAAATGATGACTCAACTAAGGTTATTGGAAAATGTGCTATCAGAATTGGGAACAAGAATACCAAGGTAGAAAATGTTCTACTAGTAGAGGATATGAAACATAATCTTATAAGTGTGAGTCAAATGTGTGACCAAGGTCATAAAATTATTTGTGATTCAGAAAAGTGTGAGATAAGAAAAGAAGATTCAGGAAAATTGATTGCAACAATTACAAGAACTTCAAGAAACATGTATGTATTAAGTGAAATTGGAAATGAAAAGTGTTGCCTAGGAAAGGAATATGAAAGTTGGTTATGGCACAGAAGAATGGGTCACACACATTTCAATAACCTTGTTGATCCGAAAAGATCTTTTAAACGACAATGGTTGAGTTATCATGCATGAGTTATTTTACCATTTAGGAAAACTAATGAAAAAGTTAGAATGAAAGAGGAAAAATAACAACTATAAAGCATTATACATATCTAAACATAAGCATGAAGAGAAAAAAACTATAAACACCAATTGGATAATGAAGTTTGACAATCTCGTCTACGTCTCTGAGCCTTTATCTCAGTGGGTGAAGCTTGATTATTTATGTTAAAAGATTTAAAATTACATCACAACAGTTTCAAAAGGATTACAAACTGATCTGGTCTTGTTCTACCATATATCTGGAACTCAACAAAACTGATGCCATTGAAATCAGAGGAATGGATCGCCCAAAAATGGCTCGCAAAGGTGCTCTCCTCAATGGATTCCCTACATGAAAAATGGATTTGGATCAATAATTATTCAACATAAACCTGTTCTAAACCACCCCCATGGCTTCAAGAGTCTATGGTTTTTATAGACTAGGAGTGGGTAACAACCTACCAACTTCTCACCAAGATCTGGCCTAAAAAAGGGCCCAATATCCCCCCAAAATAGCCAAACATATCTAAAAATGTTGAATAAATCATTAAAAATATTAATATAATGTCAAAAACCTACTAGTTGCATAAAATATCGGTGCATCACCTTTTTCTAGGGCTCCTAGTCACTTGGATGTGCTCCATGTGGCCGAGCGCTAGAGATTGTGCGCTGCCCCACCTGCTATCTCAGCCCTATTCTTATGGTGATAGCACAAGTGGCATTGGATACACCTTCCATGCACTAACGCAAGTGTATCTCCCTGAGGGTGTAGCCCAAGGTTGAGGCCCTAGTCGGTGGGCTAGCCCTACCGAGCGGGGCTATCCCTTAACGTTCACTATACAACACAGGACTAAGTCACATGGGAAGGATAGGACCATGGGATAATACCACACCAACTGTTTTAGGATTTTAGGCCTAGACATGTTATAATGGTCGTATGCAAGTGCGTTGGGGGCTAGAGATATTCCCAATAGGCGGGCTGGCTAGCCTGGCCCTGCCAATTGCTTCACCCAAACTAGACATCATAGGGTTGAATCCCATAGAATTCAAAAAAATTTACCATACCAACAAGCCAATCAAGGGGTGCCACATGGAAGTTGAGGACTGGGCCACATGGCACCACATTATTCATCCAAATAACCTGCCAAGTGTCAAAACCAGATTCAACCAGTTGTCCACATTCATATGCCACGTGCTTTCCCTGTCACATGCCACTGGACCTACCATGTCTGTGACATGTTTCATATAGACTATATGGACTTTCCACGTCATTTGTACATACGTCCCACGTCTCACCCTTGTAGTAATGACATGTGTTACTCCTTGATTCATCCACATGTGTATCCACATAAATTCCAACTGTACCCTACCATGTCATTTGTACGGTCGTACGGCCTGTACAATCAACTTCCATGTGGAACTTTACAAACTTTACAATCATCATTTGTTTTGCCTGTTTGGCCAAATGAATAGACCACAATATCTTGAGCATATGACGCTTGTTTGAGCTCGTTAAAGGTGTGTTGGGTTTGTATCATCGAGGCCTACACATACGTCTGTTTTGATGTCATTCTAAACACTTTGATTTTTAGGCCTTACTGGACCCATTTTGGTCTCTATATCCAATTATGGATCACACCTCCCCACTAAAGACCTTTTGGTCCTCCAAAAGGTTACTAACCAGTCATCATGTGTGAGATAGGACACCTGACTTGTTCTCTATCTTTAAACTTTGTCCTATGCACCTGTCTCATCAAGATCAGTTGTACCACAATCATGATAACTCAAAGCATATTGTTAGCCACTTGTACTATATCACATCTTACTGAAGCCATTATCATCCATGTTGACAACATTACTAATGATAGCATAAAAAATATGACTGTAAATGAGATAATATGTTTGTAATATTTGCACGACATTATCTTATCTTGAAGCAAAGTGTGATTGATTTTACATTCTACAATCATCTCAAGTTCTTCCTTAAGATCAATTACTTGATTTGAAACAATTATAGGTGTTTCTTTCTTTATATGCCTTTCTTAATTGTTCCATAGATTGAAGAGATTTATTTGCCTTTAAATGATGAGCATGAACCACATATTCTTGACCTGCTTTGCTTAAGTGATATTGATTCTTTTCCCTGTAGAAGATTTCTTTATGATCATACAAGTAAGGACTGATTAATACCATTCCACATTAATTGAGTGGAACCACGTCACATGCTACCTCATCCACAAACTTAGATGAAATTGCAAATTTTAATGTGCATTTCTTTGTTATGTGCAATTGGTGATTCTTGCTTATCCATTTAAGTGTAAGGATTATGAGGCATCTGTGTTTTTAATCCCAATTTTTTAACCACTTCCTTAGAAATCAAGTTAGATTGAGATCCACTGTCTATCAATGTGTTGACCTTAGTATGTCTCATTATAACCCTTATGTGAAACAATTTACTTCTAGCATCAAATCCATCACCAATTTTACCTGTCATACCAACCAATGAGAGTTTAGATTCATCACCTGAATCTGATCCCAAGTTCGTTGGTCATGTTGTTGTTGCAACTATTTTCCTCCCTTTCCTTTCCTTGAACCACTTTGGTCTCTTCTCAGGATGCAATTTCCAACAACAGTCCTCATCATGCCCTTCTTTCCTGCAATGGTTGCAAGAGGGATTCTCTTCCTTTCTTTCAGTTGAATTTTCCTTTTTTCCATTCCACTTCCTTTTGCCCTCTTTTCTTGAATATGATTCCCCTGATAAACCAACCCTTGTTTTCCCTACTTAAATGTATGTCACTTGAACAAAAACCTTATCAATATTAGTAGGTACAAACATGAATACAATGTTCCCAAAATGTACATGTAAATATCCTATATACTTCATAAGAGTTTCTTGGGTATGTAAAGGAATATCTAAAATCAATTCCATATTACGAAAACCATTTGTGTATTCTTGATTTTTTTTTCATTTTCTTAGTTTAAGAGATTTCCATTGAATTAAAGGTGATGCCGACGCCCTCAACCCACAGGTCGGAAGGTCCACGTCAGCACAGGATCTTTCCTTTCACACAGCCCGAAGAAATCTCAACAGTTATTCTATTTCCTTATCAGGAAATCTGCACCCACAAAAATCCTCATGGGATCCCCTCTTTACACTTAGAAGATCGGAATTCGCGCTTTCATGAATCTAGTGGTCGAGCGTTGGTCTCTTTAATCCCCAAAACTCGACAACAATCAACGATGACCTTTTCCTGGTCCTTTCAGGATTTTCCCTATCGCGATTTCGGCACTCGCGATGTTGAACAACTTGTCTCACCAACTCCTGAATCCTGATTTTTCGAAACCCCGACACACTCGTGTAGTTGACCTTTCAACGGTCCTTCACTCCATCGGCACTTCGGGGTTCGCAATATCACGAATCATGATGCAAATGTTTCGGGACTTCTCACCATGAAACTTCGAAATGGTGTGCCACCTATCCACTGACTGACTTTTTTGTGGCCCACACAATTCCACTTAGCTATTGGGATATCTCATTTCATGATATCGCGATCCCTGTTATAATATTTATGGGCCTTCCACCCATGAAACCCCAATATGGGATTCCATGTGTAAATCCGACGGCCCTTACGGCTCGGATCAATGGTCTTGCCCTTCCTGATCTTTGAACCTTTAGGGAATACTCGTTGTATCTCCCCTGCTCCTCCATGAGATATGTCGGCTCACGGGAATTCACGAATCCTCCTCAGAGAATACCAACCGCTCGTTCCTCCTGATGATTTCTGAAAAATGAACCAAGTATTCCTCCGTGAAAACTTGTTCGCTTGCATGCAAACTTACAATGCCTACTTAAACCTTTCAAGGCACAAGATCCCTGTGCTTCTCTTGATGATTTCTTGAAGGTCTTATCTCTCCTAAGATTTCTCTCAGCGTCGAGTCTTAAAGACGAATCTTGCACGCACTTCCTTGCGAAAACCTTCAGACACTTCCAAGTGTTGAATTTCCTTCGACCCCGCACACACCTGCACGGCTCCTGTGCCCTTCAATTAGGTCCACAACCCTAAAACTTCGCTCAGCCTACGCACTCCTTGCACGGCTCCTGTGCCTAACTGCACTTTTTAATGGACGAGAACAAAAGCTTAACTACCTGATTCCTTGGTCAATGCACTCCTTGCGGACACTTCAACTGTACTCCTTGCAGGAACTCTGGCTCAGGTAGAGAAACAATTGAAACTCATTCCTACTTCCTTTCAGACTTCAAAATCAAACATGAAATCATATACACAATATATAAAGTAAATGTATAACAGGAAGCAAACATACATGAGCATATCATTCAACATCAATACACAAAGAACAAACATGAAACCATGAATTTGAATCAACCCCTTTCTATTAATCCAAATATCTATACATGGGTGTTCTTACACAACTCTCTGCATGCTCTTCTCTATGATCACTACTCAATAATGCTTCTGATCTTATGTTACAATACACAATGAGGGTGTCTATATCCCGTTTCCCTCTTGTGCTCTAAAACTGTCTAATCTAGAATTTAATTCTAACTACTTGCATTAACTACTTTAAATGCCTTCTATCTACTAAGGACGAGAGAAAATGGCTCAAGGTCCATTTACATTATACAATTGCGCTTCATTAAATTGCCACATTTATGTTCGCGCATCAATTACAAGAGAAATTCAAAATTTTTGCTGGCTTGTCCAGCTGTCTGTTGTCTCCACGTTGGCTCACTTGATGTTGGCAATGATCTTGCATCATACTCCCTGGCTTGAAACTTTTCATGGGCTCCTGTCCATGAGCTTGTGCATGGTCTATCCATGCTTCTGTATCTCCTCTTCGTTCTCCCAGCTTACATCTTCAACTGGATGTTTCTTCCATTTGTCCAAATACTCGAAGTATTGCTTTCGCCTGGTCTTCTTGCTCACTGTTGTATCCAGTACACACTCCTTGTGGACACTTCAAATGCACTCCTTGTAGGAACTTTGGCTCAGGTATACAAACAATTGAAGCTCATTCCTACTTCCTTTCAGACTTCAAACTCAAACATGAAATCATATACACAACAAATAAAGAAAATATATAACAGGAAGCAAACATACATGATAATATCATTCAACATCAATACACAGAGAACAAACACGAAACCATGAATTTGAATCAACCACTTTCTATTAATCCAAATATTTGTATATGGGTGTTCTTACACAGCTCTTTGCATGCTCTTATCTATGCTCACTACTCAATAATGCTTCTGATCTTATGTTACAATACACAATGAGGGTGTCTACATCCCATTTCCCTCTTGCGCTCTAAAACTGTCTAATCTAGAATTGAATTCTACCTACTTGCATTAACTACTTTAAATGCCTTCTATCTACTAAGGATGAGAGCAAATGGCTCATGGTCCATTTACATTATACAAGTGCGCTTCATTAAATTGCCACATTTATGTTCGCACATCAATTCCAAGAGAAATTCAAAATTTGTGCTGGCTTGTCCAGCTGTCTGTTGTCTCCACGTTGGCTTGCTTAATGTTGGCGATGATCCTACATCAAAAGGTTTATATTTATAACCGAAAGGAAATAATTTCTTTCTAAGTGCAGAAAAAAATACTTGCCATGATGGAAATACATTACCCACTTGTTGCGTGCCATTTTGCAACCTTCTTTGATACAAGATGAGTGTTGTGCCTACAATTCTAAGTGATTCTAACTTGATCTAAGTTGCCTCATCCTTTACTTGTTGAAAAATGCAATAAACCTCGATTTGTTTGACCCAATTATCAAATTTCTCTGCATTGACTTTACCATCATACATATGTAATTCAAATATCACAATAAGTTTTATTAAAGTCATTTCATTCTTATGTTTATGGACATGTTTTCTTGCGGTTCTTTTAGAACTTGAACTTGAAGAAGAAGGAGAATATGAAGGTGAATGAGGAATTTGAGGAGGATCCTCTCCTTCTTCACTTTTGACCTTTTAAGATTCACACATATTCAGTCTCTTTCGTTCCAAGTAATCCTCATACAAAACCTTCATCATCTCCGAAATGGCAAAAAAAGTTTTTCGAAAATCTTTCTCATCCTCAGAAATTCCCTCTTCTGATGGCATCTTCTCGATGTGAGAAGTTCTCTTTCTCAATCCAATCAATTAATTCTCTTCAACCAGCTTGTCTTCACCATGATTCAACTTTTCCCTAGTAATCATGCAAAATCAAAAACCAAATGTCAACTAGCTATGATACCACTTGATCTGGAAAGATATTTTAAATGACAATGATTGAGTTATTATGCATGAGTTATTTTACCATTTAGGAAAACTAATGAAAGAGGAAACATGAAATCCATAAATAATTATACATATCTGAACATAAGCATGAAGAGAAACAAACCATAAACACCAATGTGATGATGAAGTTTGACAATATTGCCTACATCTTTGGGCCTTTGTATCACTAGGTGAGGCTTTCTTACTTTTGTTCAAATATTTAAAATTACATCACAATAGTGCCAAAATGATTACAAACTGAGCTAGTCTTGTTCTACCAAATCTCTGGAACCCAAAAAAAATGAGGGCACTTAAATCGTATGAAAAGAGCTCCCAGAAATGCCCCACAAAGGTGTTCTCCTCAATGGCTTCCCTGCATGAAAAATGGATTTGGATCAATAATTATTTACCATAAACCTATTTTGAACCTCCCCCATGGCTTCAATAACCTCTGGTTTTTATAGAATAGGAGTGGGTAACAACCTCCCAACTTCTCCCTAAGATCTGGCCTCAAAAAGGGCCCAATATCCCCCCAAAGTGACCAAAGATATCTAAAACTACTGAATAAATCATTAAAAATATTAATATAATGTCAAAACCCCACTATTTGTATAAAATATGGGTGCATCCCCTTTTTTCTAGGGCTCTTGATCACTTGGACACACTCCATGTGGCCAAGCATTAGAGATTGTGCACTAACCCCCCTGTTATCTCGACCCCATTCTTCTAGTGATGGCACATGTGGCCTTGGATAAACCCTCCACGTGATAACACAAGTGTATCTCCCTGATAGGGTAGACCAAGGTTAAGCCCCTAGTCGGAGAGCTAGCCCGACCGACCAGGGATAACCCTTAACCTCTTCTATACATCACAAGACTGAGTCACATGGGAAGGATAGGACCACATGCTAATACCGCGCCAATCATTTTAGGAGTTTAGGCATGGACATATTGAAATGGTCATATGAAAGAGTGTTGGGGGCTCAGGCTAGGCCCTATCCCTTTATCCTCTCAAAAATCCATCTATAACAATTTATGTATAATGTTTAGACCATAGTGTATAAGACCTACCATGGGTGGGCTGGCTAACACGACCCTTCCAAACCCTTCGTCCGGACCAGAGCTCATGGGGTCGAATCTCGTAGACTCCAAAAATTTTTACCATACCAATGCGCCAATGGAGGGGTACCATGTGGCAGTGTAGGACTGGACCATGTGGCACCACATTATTCTTCCAAATAACCTACCAAGTGTCAAACATGAATTCGACCATGTGTCAACATCTGCCCAGTGCCACGTGTCTTCCCTATCACATGGAACTATCCCTGGTAGGTTTGAGCCACATGTCGTACGGATTGTATGAACCTGCCATGTCATCCGTATGGATGTGCCACGTGTCACCCTTGCAGTGGTGACACATGTTATTCCATGATTTGTCCACCTATATATCCACATCATCGCCAATTGTACCCTACCACATCAACTGTATGACCTTACGGCCTGTACAGTGAACTTCCACATGGCACTGTACGAATTCTACAATCATCATTTTTTTTTCATTTTTGGCCAAATTTATAGACTGAGATATCTTGAGAATAAGACTTCCATTTGAGCTTGTTCAAGTTACGTTGGGTTCGTATCAACGAGGCCTACGTACACATCCATTTTGAAGCCATTCTGAACACTTTTATTTTTAGGCCTTACTGGACCCATTTTGGTCCTAAGATCTAATTCTGGATCACTTGTCAAAGTTAGCAAAAGGGAAACAGTTAGAGAAATGACCAATATCACGAAACCAACCAACACTTTATGAAAACATTTTCAACAAGGAAAGCAAACAAAGACCAGGTTTAAATCAAAAGAATATTCAACGACAAGACCACTAGAAATTGTGCATATTGATCTACTTGGACCAACTACAACAAAGGGTTTAAAAGGTGAGAAATACTTTATGTTATTAGTTGATGATTATGCAAGAATGATTGCAGTTTTATTTCTCAGTAATAAGTCAAAATCTTTTCAAAACTTCAAGGTCTAAAAGGAAATGGTTGAAAATGAAATGGATTCAAAAATCAAATGCTTGATATATGATAATGGAGGAGACTTCACTTCAAAGGAATTTATGCACTACTACAGTAGGCATGGAATAAAATGGAAATTCTTTGTTGCTAGGACACCTGAACATAATGGAGTTGTTGAAATAAATAACATTACAGTACAGGAAATGGCTCGAACAATTCTAATGGATTCCAAATTGACAGATATATTTTGGACACATCCAGGGCATACAACAGTTCACATTAAAAAAAGAGTAATGCTTAGAAACACAACTAACAAAATGCCCTACGACTTATGGAAAGGACAACCAACAAATGTGCAACACTTCATAGTTTTTGGAAGCAAATTCTACATCAAAAGAGAATATGGAAGCATGGGAAAGTTTGACTCTTGTGTGGACAAAGGATTACTTGTTCGTTAATCAAGTATAAGGAAAGAATACAATTTTTACAACATAAGATTGAACAAAGTTGTGGAACGCATCAATGTAACAATTGATGAAACATGTAGACAAGAATTAAAGGAAGAAGAAAATGAATCAATGGAACAACTTTACAAAGAAGAATCATAAGATGAAAAAGAAGTAGAAGGGGAATATGAAGAGGATCCGATAGAAGAAGAAGAGCAAGTTCAACAAGTGCCTCCAAAGACACCTAGTAGATGAGTACAAAAGAATCATCCTTCAGATCAGATTATCAGAAACAAAGATGTAGGAGTTGAGACTAGAAGAAGAATCCATTCATGAGAACAAACACACATAGCACTCTCATATAGGATTGCACCAACCTATTTTGAAGAGGCCAACAAGGATGAATTTTAGAATAATACCATGGATGAAGAATTAGATCAAATAGAGAAAAATGACACTTGGGAATTGGTTCCAAGAACAAAGATAAGAATGTAATCGACACAAAGTGAGTATACATGAATAAGTTGAATGAATATGGACAGGTTACAAGGAAAAAAGATAGATTGGTATGTAAAGGATATGTACAGGTTGAAGGAATTGATTTTGAAGAGACATTTGTCCTAGTTTCTAGAATGGAAACAGTCTGATTTCTTTTATCCTATGCATGCTCCAAAAATATTAAAGTGTATCATATGGATGTAAAATCAACTTTTCTGAATGGGGAACTTGAAGAAGAAGTATACATTGAACAACCAAAAGGATTTCAGTTGTCAGAGAACGAAGATTATGTGTGTAAATTAAAGAAGGCCTTGTATTGTCTAAAACAGGCTCCTAAAGCATGGTACTCTAGACTGGATAAATATATACAATAGGGTTTAGAAAACGAAGTGAAAACGACAACATCTACGTCAAGGTAACCAAAGATAGTATTTTATTAATTGAAGTTTTTGTTGATGATATTATTTTTGGAAGTACTGATGACAGGTTCAGCAAGAAATTTGCAAAGGACATGCAAAATGAATTTGAAATGTCATTACTTGGAGAACTATCCTTTTTTTTGTGTCTTCAAATACGTCAATGAAAATGAGGAATTTTTATTTCTCAAACCAAGTATATCAAAGAAATGCTAAAGAGGTTCGGAATGGAATATTGCAAACTAGTTTTCACTCCCATGCAATCCAGTTGCAAGTTGAGCAAAGATGATGATTCAAAGTCTATAGATCGGAGGAAATACATGTCAATGATTGGTAGCCTACTATATGTGACAACATCCAGACCAGATGTAATGCAGGGAGTTGCACAGGTGGCACAATTTCAAGAAGCACCAAAGGAATCACATGTATTATCACTGAAGAGGATTTTTAGATATCTCAAATGAACAAAAGAGTTGGATTATGGTATCCAAAAGGAAAGGATCTATCACTTATTGCCTACATAGATGCAGATTCTACAGGTTGAATTGATGACCGATGAAGCACTAGTGGATCAACGTTCTACTTGTGTGAGTGTTTAGTATCATTTCTAAGCAAGAAAAAATCATTAATGTCTTTATCTACAACCAAGGCAGAGTATATTGTAGCAACAACATGTTGTACACATGTTCTATGGATGAAACAAACTATGACATATATATAGGTTGAGTATGATGAGCCCATTCCAATATACTTTGATAATACAAGTGCCATCAATATCTCAAACAACCCGGTGATTCACTTCAAGTTGAAGAACATTCCAATAAAGTATCACTTTCTACGAGAACAGGTTGCAGAAAAGAACATCACAGTTGAATATATGGGAACAAAAGAATAAGTGGAAGACATCTTTACAAAACCTCTTCTACGGGAAGCCTTTGAGTATCTTCACCAGAGACTCAAAGTTATTTCTACTCCAAAATGAATGATTTTGAATGCTTATCTTATATGTATTATATGTACAAGAGGAAGAACAAAAGATGGCAGTTCAGGTTGGGAGATCAGACGAGTCAGTTAGGGGGAGAAGCCCTGAATGGAAAGATACCCTTTCCATTGATTACAAAGGGGGAGATATTTATTAGATGAAAATGACAGAGGTATGGTTCAAGGGGGAGCGTTGGTCACATATTTGTAGGCATGGTTCCAGGGGGAGCATGAGTGATATGATTACAATACTGCATCAGAGTCTTTCCATCAATGCCAAAGGGGGATATTGTTGATTAATTGGGTTGGTTTTCATTGATGTCAACCCTTGAAGAATGTTTAGTAGAAAAAAAGTTTAGGTAATGGACCATAGTTTGTTTGATGTATAATGGTATGATTTTTGATATATTTTCAGGTAAGACTATTCTAGATGGATAGTACATGTCATTTCATTTCTGGTAGTATGTGGAACATCACATAACTCCTCATGTTTTGAGTGTTATGGCCTTGCGAAGTTGAAGGACCCTCATATGATTGATTTGAAACCCCAAAAGGTCAAAGAAGTCAAAGTGCTTGCAAAGAATAAATTATTTAAATAATAAAATGACGTGACAAATTCAAAGAGGATTATTTAAATAATAAAGGGAAGTGACAAAGTCAAAGAGGATTATTTAAATAATAAAGTGAAGTGACAAATTCAAAGAGGATTATTTAAATAATAAGGTGAAGTGAAAAAGTCAAGGAGGAATATTTAAATAATAAAGTAAATAGAAAACTTTTTAATTATAAGTTGTTATAACAAGGTTAACCCTAAAATGAGGAAAATGGGTTAAGTGGTCAAGTGGCTATTGGATACATGGACAAGTGGAAAATTAGGAAAAGTTGGACATAGGTGATTATGTGGACAAAGTGGCTATGTGGAAAAAGTGGCCTAGAAGATGCTTCTAAGGAAGCTACTTGGAGAGTATAAATAAGAGGCAAGGCTCTCTCATTTTAAATCTCACTTGAGCATATTGAATATCTGCAGGTGACTGAGGTAAACAAAGGATATATAATCAAAATTTCATATGGAAGCTGAAGTAAAGAAGGCATAAATTCAAGGGAGGACAAATCCTTTTGATGATGCTTTCTAAGGTATGTTATTTACAGGTCATCTCACCATTTTCATAATAACATTTTTTCTAGAATGACTAATACCAGGAAATTGGGAGGCCATTGAGGAAACATATACAAGTAGTTGTTGTACAAATTTCAGCTTGTGGGTCGTTGTATATTTGGAGTTACACTCCATGGTAAATATGGTTTGTGGCTAGTCCTGAAACTAGTCTAAAACAAGTTTTCGGGTAAAAACTCAATAACTTATTCATAAAATATCCAAATAGAGTAATACTAAATGTGTTGGTTAGAGTACGATCTATAGTATTTTTTGTAAGACTTTTATATCCATACAACAAATAGTTTGTGTGAGGCTTTCTCTACAAGTTCTCTCTCTAGAATAATCCAAAATTCAACAAGGTATGTCATTTTTTCAAATAGTGACACCTAGAGGAATTACATAAAATACACTCAATACCATTCTGTACTATTTTCAAATCTTTATTCATTACAAGTACATAGTTATGATTATTTAAAGTTAGGGTTGTTGACTAATAAAAAAATAGTCATGTGAGACTAAAGTAAAGTTTGATGAAAATTCTAATCTCTTTTTATTAAAGTTAAGGAAGGTTTGCAGGTTGAGGCATAGGTTAGTGCATGGTTTGTGAAATTTTTTATAGTATAGGTTGATGCACGGTTGATGTATGGTTCCAGTTATTGGTACAGGTTGATGCATGGTTGATGTATGGTTCTGGTTATTGGTACAGGTTGTTTGGTGCAGGTTGATTGGTACAGGTTTACAACACTATATCTCATAGTGATAGTGTGTCAGTGATTCCATCATTCTACTTATATGTCAGGGAGTTTGGACAGGGAAAGGAAAATTGGTTGTAGCCACCTTCTGGTTGTATCTGGAGAACATAGGGGGTTGTAGCCTCCTTCTAGCTGTAGCTAGAGAATTAGAGAGTTGGAGATTCCCTCAGGTTGTAGCCTGAGAAATTATGGGGTTGAAGCCTCCTTCTAGTTGTAGCTGGAAAACAAAGGAATTTGGTGCTTCCAATGAATGTAATTCTTCAAGACATATAAGAAAAAACATTATGTGGTTTTCTCCCACTTTGGGTTTCCATGTAAAAACACTCGTCTACTGTGTATGTGTGTGATTCCTCATTTGTTCATTATTTATTTACTCTACAAATATTGGATGATAATGCTACATTGATATAACACTTGCATTATATGGTTAAAAAGGATTCAATTTCTCTATTAATGATTCACCCCCCTCTCAGTAATCCAACAGATCTAGCGACTGTGATCAATTCTATATCAATGGTCTAGATTCATTTCGACCTTCGAGAATTTTTGTTATCTATTCCTGATTCTAAATTCTCCAAAAGTGATATTTCGTGATTAAAAACTTGTGAAACTTGAATTCATCTAAAAATCCATAATTGATGCAAAAAGCTTCGGGTGGTGGCACATGTAGTTAAACTTGTTGAAAAAGTTAGCTAGATCGGGGTTGCATTAACTTTGATCATGATCTATCAATATCGATGGACGAGAGACATTGCAAATATCGAATTTGCATGACATATAGTTCTACACTGTGGTCCCACAATACAAACCGCAGTTTTATAGAAGGAGTACATGTTAGCATGGGGACAATTGTGAAATGATCTACGGGTTACTCCAAAACCGCCAATCCATGTCCCTGCATTTTGAAAAGTACTAAAGTTGATGTGACGTTTTCAGTATTTATTAGTTGAAGCATGGAGACTTGGTACTCCGAAGGATTTGTGTTGCAGTTGCATTGATTCGAGAACTCTTAGAGGATGGAGTTAATCAAGACCGTTGATTAGGAGAAGGTACCTGGGAATCGATACTACAGTCCTGAGATTGAGCACTCAGGAAGGTTGGAGAGTATTAAAAACCCATAACTTCTAAAGCTCTAAGTTCTGTAATAAATCCCAACCATAGGTTGTTGAGGAAGATGTGGACTATTGATCCACCCCACTTCGTGAAGTTCTCAAATTCAGTGTTTGAGAGAAAAAGGCACGAAGTAGCAAGAGCTTCTGAAGCCGAAATTATGAAGCCCCAAATCTCTTATGAATCCGGATAAGAACCTATCTGATAGCACCGGGTGACAACCCATGGTCACATGCAATTGAGGGATGAAGAAAAAGGGCTAGTTCCTGGAAACTGTGTTAAAGAAGGGAAAAGGGGTTAGGAAGAAAGTCTGTGGGTTTCGTCTGGTTCAAACTTGCATCCAAAGAGGTACTGAAGACCTAATAACTTTTTGATAGGGTCCAACAAAGATATAAGAGTCGTTAGCTCAAAGAAAAGAGATCAACTTCACAAGGAATGTGTTAGATAAAAATCACAAGTTTTAAAGGATCATAGATTTCTACTCAAAGCTTAGAATTGAGCAAGGAAATAGTCATTGGAAATATATCAGAAAGAGGATTCCAGGTATTCATCCATATTTGAGGATTGAGTAGGTTATATCACAAGAAGTCAGAGAGGATATGTTTGGTGACCATAAAAGGAAAAGTTGTGCATATAATACCAAAATGGTATATTGTGGTTCTAGCTAACAAAAATTGTCGTATGCACGTTTTTAGATGTAATGGTTATATTTAAAAAAAAATGCTAGAGAAATTTGAGGTACATTACATTTTCCATTTGCCTCAGGATAGTAAGGGGAAGAATTACCATGTTTAAACCCCATTTTTTATTCTAACTCTTTCATTATTTCATTATGAAAGTGATTGCCATGATCAATGACAATCTCATTTGGGATTTCAAACTGGGATATAATTTGTTGAACATGAAGAATGTTGTACTATTACCATCAGATTTAATGGTAGGGATGGTCTCTTCCCATTTATTAAAGTAATACATGACCACAATAATATGTTGATTCCCCCCAGCTGAAGTTGGGTTACAATCCATAAAATTTACCCCCCATTTAGTGAAGGTACTAACAGTAAAGATTAGGTGAAGAGGGGTTGGGTGCGAGCACATTTTCTAAGAGAACACCTGGAAAGGGTGACACTTCTTGGCTTCTTCAACACAATCTTTAAAAATTGACAGCCAAAAATAACAAGCTCACAATATCTTTTGGGTTGTCACAAGCCTAGATAGATGACCACCACAAGCCCCATTGTGATAGTCATTGAGAACTAAATCAATTTCCTTTTGAGTCAATAATTGATGAAAAATATAATCTATTCCTTGATGATACAAAGTGTCACCCTGATAAGGTATTTTTTTGCTTTATGACGTATAAGTCATCGATCATCTCTCGAGAGATGTTGGGATAGCTTCAAGGTTTGAAGAAAAATTAGAATGTCTCCATACTAGGGTTCTAAAGATGAGATAAGGAGGATATGTTCATCCATCAATGAATCTTCATTAATAACATAGTCATCTAGTTGAGGGAAGTTTTATATCAACTCGACAAAAACTGGTGATTTCTTAGACTTCATTGAAGAAAAATCGAGGTCAAATTCTTGCAAAATAACAATCCACTTATTGTATTTTCCCCCTATGATATGCCTGGTAAGTATGTATTTAAATTGATTGATATATGAAACTATGGTAGTTTTTCAAAGAAATATATAATGTTGTAATCTCTTAACTGCATGTATGGTGGCCAAGGATAGCTTCTCGACATGAGAGTACTTAAGTTCAGGAATGACTAATTTTTGACTAAGATAGTAGACAATGTGCTCATGGATCTCATCATCCTCCTAAACCAGAACCATACCAACTATCCCTTCGGACGCGGTGATATAAACCATGTATTCTCTACTATCATTTGAAGATTTCAACAAATGTACCGATACCCAAGGATTTCTTAAGAGCATCGAAGGATTCCTGGTCTCTCTCATCCCATATAAATAGAGTATTCTTCTTCAAAAAATGCATGAAACCTTTAGTTAAATTGGCCTAGTTCACTATGATCTGTCATAAAAAGTTATCCTTCCCATTTAGTCCATGAATTTGATGAATGTTGCGCGGGGGATGCTAGTAGTAAAATCCCCCTATAACTATATTCGGGTTCTATGTATAGACAAAGAAATGACTCCCTAAAATTCAATATGATTCCTACACTACCCCAAACATTCCAAAGTAGATGAAAAGAAAGAAATGAGAGAGCAAGTCAGAAATTGTACCTTTAATCCAGCGTTTGGTGCTAACCTCCTCAATATTTGTAGCTCCCAAGGCTACAAGTCTCCTCCCAAAGTTGACCTTCATCCATAACTAGGAAAACAAGTCTACAAAAATATGATTTATATTCATTAATTAGGGTTAAATATCATTCATTATGAAGAAACCAAATAAAAAACATAAAGATATCATTTGGGACAGGGAAACAAATTCTTTTATTCAATACTCAAAGATTGGAAATTACAAACTTTGCAGGTTGACACTCAGCGAACCGGGTTCGAGATCCTCTTAATGTTTTTGCAAGTGCACCTTCCAAACACCTTATTTCACAATATATTGATCAATCCAATGGAAGAGAAGAGATTGTGTGGGAGAAAAGGGCTAGAAAGGGAATGTTGACGCAAGAACTCAAAAAAGGTTGCAAATGCTTGGGCAAGGAGGGAAAGGGGATTTTGGCATGGTTTCACCATTGTAATGCTTGATTATGGGATGATACCCCAAGACCTCATTTTATATGAAAAAAATATATTTATCTTGTTGGGGGATGGGCTATGGTAGGTTAATTGGTTGGGAAACCAACAATAGCCTGTAAATTCCACCGAATTCCTTGCAACTTTTTAATTTTTGCAATTTCTGGAGGTATATGCGGGTTTTTTTAGTGTGCAACTATCATATGTATGAAATTTATCTAGCATGAAGAAAGATTATGTACGCTCACAATAGTGTAGTAGGGCATGTACATGCTGCAAAAAATGGTTTTTTTTAAAGAGTTATTTAGCAATGATTTAGCAATTTATGCTTTCAAATCCTTATTAAGGTGAGAAGTATGCCTTCAAATTCTTATTTTCAGAAGTATTTTTTGGCAAAGGTTCTTCATATAGCTTTATTCTTAACAAATATCTCTCCCACAACCTCGTTAGATAATGGAATCTGTGAAACGGTATGGACCGATAAGGGTTTATGTTACACTCATCTAAAAAAAAAGGGTTGTAAACCATATGTGCATATTCCTACAAATAGAGGATCAATTTGGATGAAAATTCATTTAAATGCATTTTCTTGAAATATGTTCATAATGAGTTAGGTTACGAGTTGTGGGATCCTCTAAAAAGGAGAGTTACTAGAAGTAGGGATGTCATTTTTAATGAAGAACAAGTACTAACAAAGGTGTGTAGATGCACAATTTTTTTGAAATTAAAGAACAATAATAAAATCAACCACCAATACAAGAAGACATTGTTTGAAATAATGAGCAACCATTGCAAAAAAATTAAAACAAGGAACAAAAAAAAAAGAACATTAATAACAACAAAATAAACATCCATTAGGAGAAATCCTACCACAAAATTGATCAATTCGCACATCAAATAGGACGCATAGGCCTTCAGAAAGGTATCGCCCCTCTGAATGTATTTTATTGACTGATGAAGGTGAGCTATTTTGAGATTACGAAGCATGCGAAGGAGAAAATAGTATCAAATGGTGAAAGCCTATGCAAAAAGATATGAAATCCCTACATGATAATACAATGTGGGATTTTGTTCAACGGAAAAAATGAATAAAGGTTTTAAAGAACAAGTGGGTGTATTGAATAAAACATGAAGGAAAGGAAAATTGGTAAATGTTTAAACCAAGGCTAGTGATGAAAGCATTTGTGCAAGATGAAGGTATTGATTTTACACAAATTTTCTCTCCTTTTGTCAAAATGTCATCAATAAAAGTAGTACTTGGTATTCTAGTTTCACTAGATTTAGAATTGGAGAAATTGTATGTCAACATAACCTTCCTCCATGGAGATTTGGAGTAACAAATATATATGGAGAAGTCAAAAGGATTTATTGAAAAAGATAGAGAAAATTCATTCTACAGGTTGAATAAGGGTCTATGTGGGACGAAACAAGCCCCTCCTCAATGGTATAAGAAATTTGATTCTTTTATGCATGGTCATGGTTCTAAAAGTTTAAATGCAGATCATTTTATACACATTAAAAGAGATAAAAATAGAAATTTCATTGTCTTATTATTTATATTGATACATGTTGATTATTAGAAAAGATAAGTTGATGATTAAAAGCGATAAAATAATGATTAAACATAGCCTTTGTGTTGACGCCCTAAGTTTTTGGAAAGAATGTGCGTGCACCACAAGTCAGTATTGTGCACTTGGCCAAGAGTTTTCACCACATGACACCAAGATGTAGTGCGTGAGCCAACTAGTGATCGATTTTGTTTGCCAACCATTTTTGGACTACGCACAAAGACTTGGAGAGATCGCAGGCAAACCAAATCCTCAAATATCTTTATTAATGATTGTAACTATTTTTGTAACAAATCTACTTCTCATGGTTGAGGTTGTGGGTGCGCTAGAAAGGTTGTTATGATTGCCACACTCTAATAGACATAAGAGGAATGCATGTCGATATGTAAGAATTGGGTTTTAGGTTAACAAGTATTTCATCATTATGTTAGTTATAGATGAGTTAGAGCTCCAACTACACATTGCAGTATTGCTTGATGTGTTCTATTTCACTATTTGTTTGGAGATATTATGTGAATATGAGAGAGAAATTAGATCGAGATATGAGTGTTTTGTTGGTTTCTTTTTCACTCTGAATTCTCCCTGATTTGGCTTCAGCCCTTTGTGGATTAACATGTATTTGAATGATGCCGATATTAATAAATGAAGAAAGAATAAAATTTCCCTCGTTATCTTATGGATTCTGGTTGGAATGTATATCTCACATTATGTAGTATTTTGTGGAGCACTTATAGGGGTGCTAGGAATGAATGTGAAATGAATGGATGGATAAAAGTTGAATTTTTCATGTTTTTATTGTTCCTTTATGGCTTGCATGAAACCTATGGTATTTTTTATTTTAACGTCTCTGGTGAGGTAAGTGCATGGTGGATAGGCACTGCACATGAGGTAAGTGCATGTTGGATAGGCACTGTGCAAGGGTAGAGTAGGACTTAGAAGTAAATTATTCATAAAAAATGTAATAATTAGACATATTAGACAAGTCAAAACAATAAGGCAGGACGATCTATATAGGTCGTACCTAAAATTGATTTAGAAGATTCAGAGGAGATTAATGTACAAATTCCTCAGTACAAACCAAAGGATGGAACAATTGTGTCCCATAGGTTGTTGCCAATAAATAGAAGGAAATAGTGGAGAGGTAGGTAGTTAGCACTAGGACGGGTGAGGACAACATGGGGAACTAGAATAGATTATGGAAATAATCCTGCGTGGCACATTAATACTTATGGTAGTAGAACCTATCATTGTTCGAAATTAACATTGAGCACATTCCTAGATAAAAACATAAGTAGTTGGGTATCGTGGGGGAAATTCACCCAACAAGTATTTAACCCTTGAATGAACCAACTCCATTTGTTATTCGCAGAGAGAGAGAAAAGTTTTGGGCCAAAAGAAGAGCGTAGAACCAAGATCCAAGTGTAGAATGACCAGAATGCCAAGAGAATTATAGATTTTAGTGAATCAGTGTTGGGAATTCATTGCACACAAGCCTAGGACGATACCAGAGATTAGTTCCTCATAAACGTGTGGCAATACAACAAGCTAGTGGTTCCAAGAAATCAACCGAGATAATGGATTTTGTAAGAAAGCGCAAAGAACGAAGAAAATTCCAGGTAGTAAAGGACCAACATGTGATTGAGCCTGAAATCCTAACCACGATAAGTATAAGAGGCCCTATGTTAGTAAAGGCTCCCAAAATTAAATACATATATTTTAACATACAAGATGAGGTGGAGTTCTTAGAACTGTGCTTCGATGCATATGCAGAGGATATTCCAATGGCCGAGGGAAAAATATCATTGGTCACCAGGAAATGGGCCAAGTCAGTAGATAAATAAAGGATAATATCATTAGTGTATTCCCCATGGGGCACATCCCATACATCAATTCGTGCATCTAGTTATTACTCAGTCGATTGCATGGAGGGTTCATTTTTGCTAGACGGGGCATACTAGGTCAACGTCGAAATAATGCACAAAGTCTCAGGCCTTCCTACAAAAGGAGATGAGCCTGGTAACATGATAATTGCTAAGGATTTCACAAAAGAGAAGGTGTACACAAATTATTGTACACATAAAGGATCAAGAGGAGATGTTATTTCTGATATAAACGATGCTAAAGTTCCATTCACCACACAGATAATTTCCTGCAAAATTCTATGCAAGTGTCATGAGGATGACTGTCTACTGGGAGTAATCGTTATTGTAGAGTAATGTTACCAAGGAGTCAATATGCATTGGGCACATTACTTGATGAATGAGTTCATACAACACTACCTAGATTCGCAGACTCATAGTTGTATGTTACTCTTGTTGGCCAGGATAATGTGGAATCCACCATTGGGCCACAACTCCAACTGCAATAAAGAGATGCAATGCATTGAGGGTAATAAGGTCGAGTGGATAGAACTTATTTTCAACTATGTTAAACAAAATTGATCCAAGCGACTGTGCAACCATTCTACATACTCTACAACCTCATTAACAAGTATGAGGACTATCTGAAATTTGAATGTGATCTCCATAACGTTTGCTTCACCCCCACGTAGAATAGTATGGAATTTCCAAGAACTTCCCTTTTAGTATTATTGAGGAGGATATTCAATAATTCATCGCCAAATAGTGAGACAAACTTCTCCCAATCTTATATTTGGTCTCAATTGGGAGATGCTAACCTTGACTCGAGGAATGAGTCAAATGCGTTTAGTATACAATGGTGGTTTTGGGCCCATGGTTTTTTTAGTATCCCATGGTATTTGTATACATTCATCTACGAGAGCATATGTATGTGTACTCTCTCACCCATATGAAAACACGATAGTTGAGTTGAAGCTTTCTCTACCTATTGTTGGTCACTATAATTGCTTAATTAATTTAAAACAAACAAGTGAAACATAAATTATCAACCTAGGGAAGTCTTTTGTTTCAAAGATAGCTGCGCACTATATATGCTCAATTCCAAAAGCACTTAGTGTTGTAGTAAAGAAATCATTCTATCTAAACTTGCTGAAATGAACTGAAGCTCTGAATTGTATCACAGGAAAGAAATCTCCCTATTGCAATTCTTTATAGTTCAAATTAAGAATCCTGGATTACATTTAAAATAACATTGCAATGGGTGAGAACAACTATCTTGTAATCAGAGAACATGACCCTTACTCTCAAACAGAGTCTCAGTACTAACACTCTTTCATGAAAGCAATAATGCAGAAAACAATAAGCTCTATCTAACAGAGAACAAAGCACTTAGTTCCTTTCTGTCTAAGCAGGAGCCTTGGGCCTTACTTCTGTTTAGCACACTTGTGAGATTGAAGT
>ML789605.1:561510-611683 GCA_009831015.1 Picea engelmannii | reverse complement strand
GGTATAACAATGGCAAAAAGTATGGGCAAAAAGGGTACAATTTGTGGTCCTAACACCTATTTTGGTAATAAATAAAATATGTTGATCTTTTTGGGTGGTTTTTCGAGTGAAAATAAGTGGTATTTTATTCTTGTTTATTTGTGTTTTTTTTATTATTTAGGTTGTATTATCATGAAATGTGTTTAAGTTTATTATTGAGTACCATTTATTTTCTAAGAGACCTAGATGGAATGTTCAAACTAAGTATCTAGTAGTGATGTCATTTAACATGAAAAAAATGTAAAACTATATAACTTAAATTTATGTGAATCTTAATAAATATTATGTTATTAGTAGTAACATATTAAAAATGTTTGGATCATGTAGAGGATTTATAATGTTTCCCAAATTTTACAAATAAAAAAAATAAAAATATTTAGGGTCACCGTACTTTATCATTTGTCTAAAAGAGGAGAAACCTTCAAACAATCATAAACTTTATGACAAAAAGGGTCCACTACTTCCTTAGCATCCATGGATTAATCTTACCGCTTCTTGAAATGGATGTAAGTTACATATATAATTAAGTTTACATATTTATTATGACAATGTTAATTATACCTTTCACAAGAGTGAAGGTGTAATCTACTACCTAAGGCATATATTCACCTTGGTATTTCATTTTATTTGCATAAAGTGTTTACAAACTATAGGACCTCTATCTTATTCGTGAAAACCCATAGTATAAATATGTTACCCTTTAACAATGTTTATCATTTGGATTTTACAGTTATAAGTATTTTACACCCGTGCACAATAACTTGGGGTCGTTGTGACTAGCACAAGGGCAATTGTTACTATCAAATGACCACAAGGTAACTCACTTGGTCTATGTTCTTAAGAGACTATATGTATGAGACAAAGTCTAACCAGAATAGAGTTGATGCACGTTCTAAAACCTAGCTGGTATGTACTTGTACTTCACCATAACTATGGAAATAAATAAGGTGGTAGGGGTGATAATGTTTGGTTTTAATGACCATACCTATGAAATTAAAAGAATATCCTGTAGTGTACTCCTTGGGCTAGCGCTCTGCCTCTGTGCCCACTGCGTTGTTTCAACCTCACACGGATCACATGGCCTCGGCACAACTTCTACCCATCACCATTACTAGGCTCACTGGAGGGTTTACTATGACTTTGTTGATTCATTTTTGTCCGTGTGTTTATGAAAACCAATGTGAGACTACCTATGTTACTATTCGACTCACTGTAGTAGCCATCATTCATGAAAATGGAACCTGTAATGGAGAAATGAACATTTGGAGAACACCGAATGGAACCCATTGCAAGCTAAGCATTCTTCGACAATGGTTATTCAACTCTCTATATTTCTAAAGTGCCTAGTTACCTTTAGAGTTCCTGAACATGGTATTCTTTTGAACTTCATTAGTAGGTTTAATTTTCTTTTTAATAGTCAAGTGTATTCGAGATCACTTAGTATTTTTTCGTGGCCATGACCTTAACCTTAGTTTCGACTTCTACCCAAACCCTGGTACTCTTTGCTAGATATAACATTTGTGGAAAAATCTCATAGCTAGTTCTCTGGACCGAAATGTCAAAAGTGGAGAGGGTGTCGGTTCTGCTAATACATTTATCGAATATATAGTATTTCAAGTTTTTTCGTTCTCTGTCATATGTGGTTATGCCCTCTGGTATTGATGCGCATGTCCTACCTGTGTCTTCCCGAGACTTTGTTGGTTTGGTATGATTCGCTGTCTATTCTGTGGTTTGCTTAGTTGATTCATGGAAGAGTTTTGGGTGTTAAATCCTGATTTGGAATTAGGTTAATTCTGAGGAGGATCCTTCCCTTACGTAGTGTAAGTATTAATTCATTTTCCTTGGAGTTCATTAACTTAATAATCGTGAAGATTGTATGGGTCTATACATCTATTAAACTTCTCAAATCCTCTGGATTCTATGCATACACCCCTTGATGTCTGTCATAACTCGTGGTCATACCAGAACGTGAAAATAATAACAAGGGGTCACTCACCGTGTAACTCAATGTTATTTCATTTTCGAGAAGAGTGTTAGACACTTGGCCTATGAATTTCTTGACTATGATTCAAGTCAAACTGTGGCAAAATTAGGGAAAACGATCATTGTTTTCTCATAACCTAATTTCTGATTGAGTATTCTTCCTGTGGTGTTTGAGTAATGTTTAACTTAAATTTTGTTTTCTTAACTCTATGTGTAACTTAAATGAAAAACCATTCTCATCAAAAGTCCGTAAATTTTGAGTGAAGAGAGGGTTAACATCCTGTAACTTCATATGTTGTTATTTATATGGAAAAATGCCTATGGTCTAAACGTTATACACTATGCAATCTTGTCACTTTCAAACTCTATATTTGCTTGTCATAGTCTTGATTTATGAGGAAAAGAAAACCTAAGTGTTTTGCATTATTTTAAATTCCTTCATAAAGATTTCTGTATTGATTTAAAATCCTTTATAACAATTTCTTGGTGAATTCGTTCTTACGAGGACCATACTTTGGTGTACTCCCTGTGACTCGACTGGTCACTCTATGTAATAATTATATGTTGTTCGATGTTAATTTTTTTTCTTTGAAATAATGTTTGAACTACTTTACAATTGTGATATCATTTTAATATCCCTTTCCTTTCTGTCTTGGCTATTATATCTAATGATGGGACATTGTTTTACTGCGAGGGTACCCATCAAAATTTTCAAGTTCACTCCTCCCCTTTAGGTGTGTTGATGGATCGCGACTATGAATAGGAGCATACCTATGATAATGTCAAGATACATATTACCCTGTAAGATGATACCTTCATTGTCTTATATGATTTATTTTTAAATGCTTGAGTTTGTCTGGATTTTATTTGACGCTAAAAAAAATTGTCTCATCTTTATTGCAAGCTTACATGGTCATCTAGATGGATGAGAACCACACCCTCTTCAAGAAAGGTACTCAGGTTTCAAATTAAATGTTTTGTTCTTGAAGGATTCATAAAATGGATCCTGGTGATGTTGGTTATCACTTCAGGTGTTCTATTTATGATTGTTTGGATCTGAATATGTGGATATACAGATCTTCAGATTCTTTATTAATGGAATGCATAGTTTTCTTTCTTGTCATTCGAGTACTGTTATTTATTTAAGTAGTCTTTGTACTATGAATTTGTATAATTTAAAATAGGTATCCTCTTTGTGATTTACAAGAGAATAGTTTAACTATACATTGTTTAATTTTGTAGTCTTAACAATGAAAGCTTTGTTCGAAAACTCATGTGCCTAAGCATTGGAAAATTATGTATGAATAAATTTGATGCAGAAATAGACTATGCAACATCCTGTACAACAACTATATATATATATATATATATGTATGTATGTATGTATGTATGTATCTCTATGCTTATATGGGTAATTTTGTAAGTCTCATTTGGTACTTCTCTTGTCTGTACTTCTACTGTCTAAAATAATCCTATTTGTATAACCTACAGATATATATATATATATATATATATATATATATATATATATATATATATATTTATCTCAAATTTATTTTCCACATTTTTGTTAATGTTTACACACTCTAAAGTTCGCTTGCAGAACTGAATATCTTAGATTCATATGATCCACAAATCTGGTAGGGATTTCTAGAATAATAATTAAAAGATACATTGTTTAACACAGATAATATCCTAATAATTCCCATAATTAAATTCCATTTACCGCCAAGATACATAGAAAGTTTATTCAATGCCTATAACTAAACTGTAAGGGTTTATCGTACAATTCATCCCATTCCATCATATTTTAATAAACAGACTAATCATCTAGATTTAAACAGATGCATTCTATCAGCTAATAACTCAAATAACATTTTTCCAAAGAAAGAGTAGATAGACATATCTGAATAGTTGTTGAACAACAAATGGAACAACGAAGTTCCTCCCAAACTTAGAATAGAACAACCAAACTACTTGTTATGTTCACACGCTAGCCTAACCATGAATCCATGAGGGCAAACTCCATAATTCCTCCTTAGCAATAGTTCTTCAGTTTCAGGAAACAAATTCTCCTTTCATCACACTCAAAAAAAATTTCTCATAAAAGAAAGAGATGATTATATTCCCCCAACATCTAGGCAACATCTTGTCTCCTCCCATATTCTATATATGCCAAAAGATTTTGTTCATAGGTCTTTTCCCCTTTGGGAATTTTCACAGCTTTCCAAATCCCTGATTTTCAGCGGCTGCCAATGGCCAAATTATTGATTTTCCACTTGTAACATTCATCCCTGAGGTAGTTCCAACATATTCCCCACTCATGGTGTCATGGTCAACTGATTTTCAACTTGGATGTTCCATTTGTCCATCAACAATAAATATAAAATTATTTGTCTCGTACAAGTATCATAGTGAAAGAGTTAGTTGGGTCAAATCAAACCTTTTCCCAATAGTGATAATCATACTTTACAATTAATTAAATTTGAAATTTGAAATTTCTATAAATGGCAATAATTTTCCAATTTTCCAATTTACCAAAAACGAAAATAAATTCCTAAGCAATTTCAAACTTAAAAATAATTTATTTTTAGGGATGTTACATCCTTTCCCCCTTCAATAAAACACTATCCTCAGTGTTTGTCCATTTTTCGGAACAGGATTGGATGAGATTTTTTCAAATCTCCCTCGAACTCCCAAGTGGCCTCCTCATGACTAAAGTGCTTCCATCGCACTTTTACCTGGGTGGTGACCTTGTTCCGTAGTGTTATTTCTCTCCTGTCCATAATGCAGAGAGGTTCCGCTTGAAACTCATCTTCTGGCTCCACCTGCACCAAGTTCCAATCGATCATATGAGTAGGGTCATGAACATAATTAGTTAACAAAGAAACATGAAATACATTATGAATTTTTATATTGGGAGGAAGTGCAAGTTGGTATGCCATGGGTCCAATTCGAGCTAAGATAGCGAAAGGGCCACAAATCCTGGGTGCCAACTTGGCACAGTTCCCTAGATTTAGTGAACTTCTTCAGGCTTTGACTTTTAAATATATGTGGTCTCCCACTTGAAATTCCAGGTGTCTTCCTTTCAGGTCTGCCTAAATTTTATGTCTGTCCTGAGCCTCTTTTAAATTCTGTTGCACTTTTATTATCGTACTCGCCATTTCCTGAATCATTTCTGGTCCCACCCTGAGTCTATCAACCAGGTTATACTAGCTAATCAGAGTCGTACAATTTCTTCCATACAATACCTCGAAGGGGCTCATCTTAGTCGATGTTTGGTAACCATTGTTGTACGCAAATTCCACCAAGTCTAGGTAGTCTTCCAACTTTCTTAGTTTTGTCCTTACGTACATGTGTAACATATCTTTCATTAGCTAGTTTGTATGTTTGGTCTTCTAATCTGTTTGTGGATGATAACTTGTGCTAAAATTCAAGTTAGTATTTAACCCTGCAAACAATTCTTTCCAAAAAGTAGATGTAAATTTTATGTATCTATCCGAAATCACCATTTTAGGAATACCATGCAGTGTAAAACTTTCTTTCATGAATATTTTAGCAATGTTAATAGCCTTAAAAGTAGACTTTATAGGAATAAAGTGTGCAGACTTACTAAGCTTATCGATTACCACCATAATTGAATCATTCTGTTTTTGAGTTCTAGGAAAACCTATAATAAAGTCTAGCGATATAGTCTCTCATTTCCATTCCGGCACAAGTAAGGGTTGCAACAGACTGTCTGGATGCTGGTGTTTGACTTTCACCAACTGACAATATTGACACTTGGCTAAGTATTCTGTTGTTTCTCCCTTCATATTAGGCCAATAAAATAACTTCCTTAGTGTTGTTACCGTTTTATGGTATCCCGGATGACCATAATATGGTTTCTTGTGTACTTCTTCCAAAATCGTTAACTTTAATTCTGCTAAATCTGGTATGTCTATTATGTTTTTAAATGGGAGTAGATCATTTCTGTTCAACTTAGATCTGTTTTGTCTAAATTTTTTGTATTATTTCATAAATATGCCACTATTTTGGTGTACTTTTCATCGTTATTACTTGCATCCTTTATCCTCTACTCAAGATCGCTTTCTTCCCTGCTAATATTTATTTCAAACAACCCATGAACTCTTCTATTTAAAGAATCAACCACCTTGTTTTCCTTACCATTGATGTGTCTTACCTCAAAGTCAAATTCCCTCAAGAAGGCCAACCATCTTGCTTGCCTTGTATTAAGGTCTGGTTGACTAAAAAAAACTTTCACAATGCTGTTATTAGTCAAAAACATAAATTTTATGCCCATTATATAGTTTCGCCACATCTTTAAGGCGTGTATTACAACTGCCAACTCTAAGTCATGGGTGACGTATTTTTGTTCATGCTCCTTCAGTTTTCAGGACTCATAACAAATAACATTCCCTTCATGAGTTAGGACACCACCTAGACCTTCTTTACTTGCATCCACACAAAATGTGAAGTGTTTGTCTAGGTCTGCTACCTTTAAAATGGGTGCGGTTGTTGACAATTCCTTTAACTTGTTAAAACTCTCCTGACTTTTCTATGACCAGTTAAGCTTGGTTCCCTTCTTTTGTAATGATGTGATAAGGTATGCAATCTTGGAAAACCCTTCTATAAATATACAGTAATATCAGGAGATTCCCATGAATTAAGGAATGTATGTTATGTCCTTAGGGATCAACCATTCCATGATGGCTATTATTTTCTCAGGATCGACCACAATACCTTCTTCGGATATTACGTGTCCTAGGTACTGTATTTTCTTCTAATAAAAGTCACACTTATCGAATTTATCATACAGTTTGTGTTTTCATAAAGTTTGCAGAACAATCTTTAGGTGTTCTTCATGTTCTTCTTTTGTTTTAGAATATACTAGGATATCGTCAATAAATACAAAAACAATCTTGTCCAGGTACTGACTGAAAACGTTGTTCATTAAACACATAAATGTGGCTGGTGCATTAGTGAGACCAAACGGTATAACAACAAATTCATAATGTCCATATCTCGTTTTGAATGTTGTTTTACTTATGTCCTAATGTTTTATCCTAACCTGGTGATAACCAGATCTTAAATCCAACTTAGAGAAAATCTTTGCCCCACCTACTTGATCGAACAAATCATTGATCCTAGGTAAAGGGTACTTGTTCTTAATAGTCATTTTTCTAAATTGTCTATAATCAATGCATAATATCATAGTTTCATCTTTCTTTTTAATAAAAAGGACTGGTGCTCCCCATGGTGAAAAAATCGGTCTGATATATTCTTTGTGCAATAATTCCTATAGTTGAATATTTAATTTTGTTAATTCTAGTTAACTCATTCGGTAGGGTTCTTTAGATACAGGGGATGAACCAGGCAATAGGTTGATAGAAAAGTCTATCTCTCTCCATGGGTGTAATTCAGATATCTCATCAACAAACACATCTCTGAAATTATGCAAGACGACAAAATCGTCCAAGCTAGTTTTATTTTCTTTTTCCAAGATATTTGTCACTTGGATGGAATAAATCTCTCTCCTAATTGAGACTTGTTTTTGTATACCTTGTACTGTTCTAACAATGTCATTTTCGTCTTTATACTTGAGTGATTTTTCATAGCAGTCTAAAATGAATTTAATTCTTTCTATCCAATCCGTTCCTATATGTATGTCATAAGACCCTAATAGTAGAATGTTCATATATGTCCTTGTGTTTTGACCGCCTAAACTGAACTCACAGTCGAAAATAAAATTAGATACCTTTCTTTTTGTCCCTCTTGCAAGTTGTACTAGCCAGGATTTTGCATGTTTTGTTCTTTTAAGTTTATTTTCATCCACTACACTAGGAGCGATATAACTTAATGTAGCTCCAGGATCAATTAAAACAGGAACATGGGTATTGTTAATTTTACCTTCAATTTCCACTACAGTGGACTAGTGGTCAGCTTGTTGGCCATCCATGACTACATTGATTCAATGTAAACTTTTTCCTACCTCTCCCACTGTAGAGGCTTTCTGTAGGTTCTGAACCATAGTCCTGGTTGCTAAAGTCAATCATGGATAGTTCCTCCTTAAGTGAGGTTCTCCACATTCCCAACATTTTAACAGTTCTCTGGGGTTGTCCCCAAATTTCTTTGTTCCTAGATTAACTGGTTTACCACCTCCTTGGGTGTTTTGGTTGTTGGAGTGGAAATATTTCCATGGAAAACTCTTTGTTGTGTTCTCGAAAGGGGATGGTTGATATCCCTTCTTTCACTTGTTCATTCGGTCTTGTTTCTTGTCCTTCCAACCCTTAGGAAATTTCGACCACTGTTTGCATTGGTCGTAACACATTCAAGATTTTTGAAAAACTTAGCTCAAGGAATTGGGGTTGTCAAATTTGATTCTATCCTTATAGGACTGTGGTAAACAGGTTAGGAACCATTGGATTTTTACTTTTTCCTCCCGGATATAGGGAACAAAACTTAATAATTCAAGGAATTTTTTTATTGGGTCATCCATAGCCATTTGACTGAGTTGTAGTTCATAAAATTCTTTGGTTTTTCTTTCATAGTAACTTTCAGATAGATACTATTTCTTAAAGTATTTCTTAAAATCCAACCATTCCATCTGTTTTTCCTTTAGGCCCTTGGCCAACTTTAGGTCCTGCCACCATATGCTAGCTTTTCCTTTCATATTATAGATGGCCATTCTAACCTTCATATTGATGGAATAGTTTTATATCTGGAAATACTTCTTTATGTCTAATAACAATGCTTCCACTTCCTCCCCTATTCTAGATTCTTCATCAAAGGTAGACAATTTTATTTTCTTAAACACCCTCAAGATGGTCCACCTATTTCCTTTTTCTTCCTGTTTTTGTTTTATCTTCTGTTGAAGGTGTACCTTCGGAAGAGCTGTCCCATTTTTCTGCTTTAGGCCCAGAATTCTTGGAGGCCCTTTTACTGATCTCTACTTCTCGGTTATCGTCCTTTGGGCTCTTTTTCGTCACTATGCTTCGTAGTAGAAATTCATTTATTTCTTTATGTTCCTGTTGTGCCTTTTTCTGTTTCTCATTGTCTGCTTTGAAAACTTGCAGCTCCACAATGAGATTCCTCATAGTTTCTAGAACTTCGTTTGGTGAAATTTCATCATTGTTCTTCCTCTATTCTTTAGGAGGCCTTTTCTCAAAATTCTCCTCGAATCTGATCTCTACTTCATTCTGGGCTGCCATGACCACAACATAAATAAAGTGTTTAATGTTTGTAACAATAATTGTTTTGTTAGTTTTACATAAACAAAAAATATGTGCTTAATTAAATATTTTGGCTCTATTTAAGGCCCAAGTGTTGTAACCTTTTCTTTGATACCATATGTAATGTTTCCCAAATTTCCCAAATATATATATATATATATATATATATATATATATATATTATTTAGGGTCATCAAACTTTATCATTTTTCTAAAAGAGGAGAAACCTTCAAACAATCATAAAATTTATGACAAAAAGGTTCCACTACTTCCTTGGCATCCATGGCTTAATCTTACCTCTTCTTGACATGGATGTAAGTTACATACATAACTAAGTGTACATATTTATTATGAAAATGTTAATCATACCTTTCACAAGAGTGAAGATGTAATATACTACCTAAGGCATAAATTCACCTTGGTCTTTCATTCTATTGGCATAAAGTGTTTACAAACTATAGGACCTCTATCCTATTTGCGCAAACCTATAGTATAAATAGTTTACCCTTTAACAATATTTATCATTTGGATTTTACAACTATAAGTATTTTACACCCATGCCCACTAACTTGGGGTGGTTGTGACTAGCACAAGGGAAATTGTTACTATCGAATGACCACAAGGTAAGTGACTTAGTCTATGTGCTTATGAGACTATAGTTATGAGCTAACATCTAACCATAACATATTTGATGTGTGTTCTAAAACCTAACTGGTCTGTACTTGTACTTCACCATAACTATGGAATTAAATAAGGTGGCATGGGTAATACTATCTGGTTTTAATTAAAATACGTACAACATTTAAACAATATCATGTAGCGTACTCCCTGGGCTAGCGCTCGACCTCCGTGCCCACTGTGCTCTTGCCACCTCGCATGGATCACATGGCCTCAACACAGTTTCTACCCATCACCATTACTAGGCTCGTTGGAGGGTTTACTATTGTTTTGTTCATTCATTTCTATCCCTGGGTTTATGCAAACCCCTGTGAGGCTACCTATGTTGCTATTCAACTTGGTGTAGTAGCCAACATTCCTGAAATTGGAACTCGTAATGGAGAAAGGAATGTTTGGAGAACACTGGTTGGAACCCCTTGCAAGGTAAGGGTTCTTCGAAAATGGTTATTTGACTCTCTGTATTACTAAAGTGCCTCATTACCTTCAGAGTTCCTAAACATGGTATTCTTTTGAACTTCAGTAGTAGGTTTAATTTTCTTTTCAATAGTCAGAAGTGATTTAGCATCACTTAGGGGTTTTTCATGGCTCCTCCCTTAGCCTTAGTTTTGTCTTCTACCCAAGCCCTGCTACTCTGCACTAGATATAGAATTTGTGGAAAAATATCGTAGCGAGTTTTTTGGACCGAAAGGTCAAAAGTGGAGAGGGTGTCGGTTCTGCTAATACATTTATCGAATATACTGTATTTCAGGTTTGTTCGTTCTTTGTCATATGTTCTTATCCCCTTCGATATTGATGGGCATGTCCTACCTATGTCTTCCTGAGACTTTGTTTCTTTGGTATGATTCGTTGTCTATTCAGTGGTTTTCCTACTTACTTCAAGGAAGAGTTTTGGGTGTTAAATCTTGATTTGGGATTAGGTTAATTCTGAGGAGGATCCTTCCCTTACGTAGTGCAAGTGTTAAAATTTTTTTCCTTCGAGTTCATTAACTTAATAGTCGTGAATACTATATGGGTATATACCTATATTAAAATTATCAAATCCTTTGGATTCTTTGCATACACCCCTTGATGTCTTCCATAACTCATTATCATACCAGAACATGATAATAATAATAGGGGGTCTATCACCGTATAACTCAGAGTGCTTTCATTTTCAAGAAGAGTGTTCAACACTTGGCCTATGACTTGATTGACTATGGTTCAAGTCAAACTATTGTATAATTAGGGAAAACGATAATTGTTTGATCATAACCTCAGTTCTGATTGAGTATTCTTGATGTGATATTTGAGTAATGTTTAACTTAAATTATGTTTGCTTAACTCTATGTGTAACTTAACTGAAAAATTATTCTCATTAATTGTCCATAAATTTTGAGCGAATAGAGGGTTAACATCCCGTAACTTCGTCTGTAGTTCTTGAGTTGGAAAAATGCCTCTGGTATAGATGTTATACACTTTGAAATCTTGTCATTTGCAAACTCTGTATTTGCTTGTCACAGTCTTGATTTATGAGGAAAATAAAACCTAAGTATTTGGTATTATTTTAAATTCCTTAATAAATATTTTTGTATTGATTTAAATTCCTTTCTAACGATTTCTGGGTGAATTTGTTCTTACGAGGACCATACTTTAGTGTAATCCCTGTGACTCGACTGGTCACTCTATGTAATAATTATATGATGTTCGATGTTAATTGTTTCTGATTTTAAATAATGTCTGAACTAATTTACAGTTGTGAAATCATTTTAATATACCTTTCCTTTCTATGTTGGTTATTATCTAATGATGGGACCCTATTTTACTACGATGATACCCATTAGACTTTTCAATTTCACTCCTCCCCTTTCGGTGTGTCGATGGATTGCGACTATGACTGGGAGAATACCTGTGATAATGTCAAAATAAGTATTACCGTGTAAGATGAGACCTTCATTGTCTTATATGATTTATTCATAAATGCTAGAGTTTGATTGGCTTTTATTTAATGCTAAAAACAATTGTCTCGTCTTTCTTGCAAGCTTACATGGTTGTCGCGATGTATCAGAACCACACCCTGTTCAAGAAAGGTATTTGGGTTTCAAATTAAATGTTTTGTTCTTGAAGGATTCAGAAAAGGGACCCCGGTGATGTTGGTTATCACTTCGGGCATTCTATTTATGTCTCTTTCGATCCAAGTCTGTGGATATACAAATCTTTGGATTCTTTATTAATGGAATGTATAGTTGTCTTTCTTGCCATTCAGATACTTTGATTTATTTAAGTAGTCTTTGTACTATGAATTTGTGTAATTTAAAACAGATAGCCTCTTTTTGATTTACAAGAGAATCGTTGAACTATACATTGTTTAATTTCGTAGTCGTAACAATGAAAGATTTGTTCAAAATCTCATGTGCCCAAGCATCAGAAATTTATGTATGAATAAATTTGATGTAGAAATAGACTATGGAACATCCTGTACAACAACTATATATATACTCATATATATGTGTGTGTGTTTGTATCTCTATGCTTATATGGGTAATTTTCTAAGTCTCATTTGGTACTTGCATTGTCTCTACTGTCTAAAACAATCCCATTTATATAACCTACATAGATATGTATCTACATATATATATCAAATTTACTTCCCAAATTTCTTTTAATGTTTGCATAGTCTAAAGTTCACTTGCAGAACTGAATATCTTAGATGCATATAATCCACATATCTGGTAGGGAATTGGAGAATAGTAATGAAAATATATGTTATTTAACACAGATGTATCTCCTAATAAATTTCCATAATTAAATTCCATTTCCAGCCAAGATACATAGAAATTTTATTCAATGCCTATAATTAAACTGTAAGGGTTTATCCTACAATTCATCCCATTCCATCAGATTTTAATAAACAAAAAAATCATCTAGATTTAAACAGATCCATTCTATCAGCTAATAACTCAAATAACATTTGGCCAGAGAAATAGTAGATAGACATATCTGAATAGTTTACGAACAACAGATGGAACAACCAAGTTCCTCCCAACCTTAGAACTGAACAACCAAACTACTTGTTTCATTCACCCCTTATCCTGACCATGAATGCATGAGGGCGAACTCTAGCATTCTTCCTTAGCAACAGTTCTTCAGTTTCATGAAACGACTTCTCCTTGCCTCACACTCAGAAAAACATGCTCATAACAACAAGAGATCATTATATTCCCCCAACATACTAGGTAGTGTCCTGCCTCCTCCCATATGCTATATATGCCAAAACCATTTGTGCCTACGTCTTTTCCCCTTTGGGAATTTTCGCACCTTTCCAAATCCATCATTTTCAGGGGCTGCCAATGGCCAAATTATTGATTTTCCACTTGTAACATTCATCCATGAGGTAGTTCCAACATGTTCTCCACTCATGGATTCATGGTGAACTGATTTTCAACTTGGTTGTTCCATTTGTCCATCAACAATAAATATAAAATTATTTGGCTCTTACAAGTGTCATAGTCAAAGAGTTAGTTGGGTCAAATTAGATATTTTCCCAACTTTCATAATCATAATTTACAATTAATTAAATTCAAAATTTGGAATTGCCATAAATTACAACAATTTTCCAATTTTCATAATTACCAAAGAAAATAAATTCCTAAGCAATTTCAGACTTAAAAATTAATTTATTTTTGGGGATTTTACATGATTGTTGGAAATTAAATAATATAAAAAAATAATAATGTCCATGCTATACATTTCGTTGTATAACAAATTAAATGTGTTGTCAATATTTTAGTGTTTTAAATTATTGAACATCTATTTTGTATGATTCATTTTATTAAATTGGATTTTCAAAGTTAATAAGATAAAACATTTTATATTATGAAAACAATCTACTTTTAATAAATGTGTTGTCAATATTTTAATGTTTTAAAATGTTGAGCATCTATTTTGTATGATAAATTTTAATAAATTGGATTTTCAAAGTTAATAAGATAAAACATTTTGTATTCTGAAGAAATTCTACTTTTAATAAATTAGACTTCTAGTGTTAATAAAATGAAACATTTTTACATTATTTTTATAACTCCAATGTATATAATTGCATTAATTGTATTAAATCAATTGTATTATGGATATCTAACTATGTTGAATCTATTTTGTATAATTAAAAATTGTAATTTTAATAAATTGGATTTTGAAAATTAATGAAATAAAATATTTCTCCATTATCTTGATAACTGTAATGTATATAAAGTATAGGAAACCAAGCCTATGACATAATATAGTTGTTAGAAACAATAAATTTGAACATTGCAAATTAGTAATTCAAATTATTTGTTTTAAATTTCAAGATATATTGTGATCATATTCAAAGTTATTAGCTGACTAAAGTTTACACTGATGAGAAATTAAGAATGCAATGTAAATGAGTAGACATTATGAAATTTTAAAAAAATAAGGAAAAATAAAACTATGCATAGAAACTTTAATAAATTACATAACTTATTGAATTTGAAAACATGATATCATGAATTTTAATAAATTACATATCATGAATGTAGTAAAACATCATTAAAAACATAAATACATTACACATACATAAATTTTATAATACACAACCTTTCTATAAATATAAACATTATATTCTACTAGGTTTAAGGAGAAGGTTGAGGTGAGGGGGTATTTGTTGTAGGATCACCATAATCCAAAGGCAATCCAACATCTTCAAGTGCTTATTCCGGAGATGGAGGTGAGTGGCTATTTGCTATAAGATCAACATAATCCAGACACAATCCAACTTCTTCAACTGCATACAGGAGGTGGAGGCTAGTAGCTATTTGCTATATATTTGCTATAGGATCACCATAATCCAAAATAAATCTAACATCTTCACCAACCCTCTTATCTCTATTCAAAAATCACTTTTCATGTTCAACTATTTTTTTAAATTCTAAATATATCTACAAAAATAAATAATTAAATGCAACATTCATCAATCAATTTTCTCAACACATTTTCCCTCTTAATTTATAAAATGAAATACTATTTCACATTTTTCCTCTTAATTTATGAAAACCTAATCCACAATTTTTCTCTTAATGTATGAAATCCTATTCGTCTCTTAACTATATTTCTCACCTAGATAAATGGTATTCCTTATTGTCTTTAGTTTTACAAATCATGCCCCTGCAGAAGTAAAGAAATTCGTAAGTACGAATTTAAAACGAGAAGTGCAGGTTTCAAGAAATTCATAGGTCCCAATCTAAAGCAAATCCCTTCTTAAAGCAAGAAGCGCGCGTTCAAGTCCCAATTTAAAACAAAAAAACGTCGTTTAACTTTCATCGCAAGTGATGTAACCACTTAGATTTTTGCCGATCGTAACCACTTAGATTTAGAATCTAGCGGTCGATTTAAGTTTAGCTTAAATAGTTTACCAATTAATTTTTAATAAAAAATAAAAATTTAATTTAAAGAATCCAACACCAACCTGCTTCATTAAAGTAATTGATGGCACAAAAATCAAAATAATAATAAAAGTGAGCAAGTTGCATGTTGGATAGGAACTTCGCAAGGTTGGATAGGCACTGCTCAAGGTTAGAGTAGGACTTGGAATTAAATTATTGATAAAAAGCTCAATAATTAGAGAGATTAGACAAGTCAAAACAATAAGGCGAGATGAGATATATAGGTCGTACCTAAAATTGATTTAGAAGATTCACACGAGATAAATGTAGAAATGCCCCACTACAAACCAAAGGATGGAAGAGCTGGACAGCACAGGGGTTTGCGAATAAACAAAAGGAAATGGTGGAGAGGTAGGTAGTTAGCGCTAGAGGTTATGGAAATAATCCCCCATGGCACACTAATAGTTATGGAACCTACCTTTAACATTGACCACATTCCTAGATAAAAAGATAAGTAGTTGGGTATCGTGGGGGCAAGTCACCCAACAAGTATTGAATGCTCGAATGCACCAACTCCATTCTTTATTCGCAGAGAGAGTAAAGTGTTGGGCCGAAAGAAGAGCATAGAACGGAGAGTCGAGTGTAGAGTGACCAGAATGCCAAGAGAATTATAGCTCTTAGTGAATCGGTGTTGGGAATTCATTGCACAAAATCCTATGGTGAGACCGGAGCACAACTCCTCAGAAAAGTGTGGCAGTACAACAAACTAGTGGTTTCAAGAAATCAACCAGGATAATGGCTTTTGTAAGCAAGCGCAAAGCACGAAGGAAATTCGAGGCAGTAAAGGACCACATAAGTATAAGAGGCACTCTCTTGGTAAAGGTTCCCCAACTTAAATACGTATATTTCAACATACAAGATGAGGTGGAGTTCCTAGAACTATGCTTCTATGCATTTGGAAAGGATACTCCAAGGGCCGAGGGAGGAATATTAGTGGTCACCAGGAAATGGGCCAAGCCATTAGAGAAATGAAGGACAATATCCCATGGGGCACATCCCAAACATCAATTCTTGCATCTGGTTCTTACTTAGTCGATTGCATGGAGGGTTCATTTCACTAGACAAGGCATACTAGGTTAACGTCGATATAATGTGTAAAGTCTTGGGTCTTTGTACAAAAGGCGATGATCCAGGTAACACGTTAATGGCTAAGGATGCCACACAAGAGGAGGTGTACACAAAGTGTCGCACACATAGAGGATCAAGAGGAGCGGTAATTTTTTATATAAACGATGCCAAAGGTCCACTCACCACAAAAATACATTCCAACAAAATGCTATGCAAGTGTCGCGAGGATGAGTGCCGAGTGGGGGTAATCATTATTGTAGAGTAATGCAACCAAGGAGTCAATATGCATTGGGTGCGCTACTTGATGAATGAGTTCATCCAGGACTACCTGGATGCAGAGAATCATAGTTGTATGTTACTCTTGTTGGGCAGGATAATTTAGAAGCTACCATCGGGCCGCAACTACAATTGTAATAAAGAGATGCAATACAACAAGGATAAGACGGTCGAGTGAATAATATTGCTTTCCAACAATGGTAAATAGAACTGATCCAAGCGATTGTCCAAGCATTCTGCATACTCTATAGCCTCAGTAACAAGTTTGAGGACTATATGAAATTTGAATGTGATTTTCATAAGGTTTTTTTCACAAGGTTTTTTTCACCCCAACGCCGATTAGTATGTCATTTCCAAGATCCTCCCCTTTTAGCATTATTGAGGAGGATATTCAATAGGTCATCGCAAAGTGGCAAGAAAATCTTTTCCGAATCTTATATTTGGTCTTAAGTGGGAGATTCTAATCTTGATTCGAGGAATGAGTCAAATGCTTTTAGTATACAATGGTGGTTTTGGGCCCATGGTATTTTTTTACTTCTTCTATGAGAGCATATGTATTTGTACTCTCCCATCCATAGGAAAACAATATAGCTTAGTTGAAGCTTGATGTATTTGTTTTGCTAATAAATAAAATATGTTGATTCTTTTGGACTGTTTCTCCACTGGTATTTTGTTCTTATTTATTTCTTTCTTTTTTATTATTTTCGTTGTCTTATCCTGAGATCTATTTAAATTTATTATTGAGAATCATTTATTTTCTAAGAGACCTAGATAGAATGTTCAAACTAAGTATCTAATAGTGATGTCATTTTACATGAAAAAAATGTAAAACTATATAACTTAAATATATGTGAATATTAATAAATATTATGCTATTAGTAGTAGCATATTAAAAATGTTTGGATCATGTAGAGATTTTGTTGGATATTAAATAATATAAAAAAATAATAATATCCATGTTATACATTTAGTTGTATACTCTAAACAAATTAAATGTGTTGTCAATATTTTAATGTTTTAAAATGTGGAACATCTATTTTGTATGATAAATTTTAATAAATTGGATTTTCAAAATTAATAAGATAAAACATTTTATATTATGAAAAAATTCTACTTTTAATAAATTAGACTTCAACTCCTAATAAAATGAAACATTTTTACTTTATTTTTATAATTCCAATGTATAGTATTGCATTAAATGTATTAAATGAATTGTATTACTCATATCTAATCATGTTGAATCTATTTAGTGTAATTAAAAATTTTAATTTTAATAAATTGGATTTTAAAGATTAATAAAATAAAATATTTGTGCACTATCTTGATAGCTATAATGTTTATAAAGTAGAGAAAACCAAGCCTATAACATAATATAGTTGTTAAAAACAATAAATTTGAACATTACAAATTAGTAATTTAAAGTTTTTGTTTTAAATTTCAAGATATATTGTGATCATATTGAATGTTATTAGCTGCCTAAAGTTTACACTAATGAGAAATTAAGAATGAGATGTAAATGAGTAGACRCTATGAAATTTCAAGAAAATAAGGAAAAAAAAAACTATACTTAAAAACTTTAATAAATTACATAACTTGACTTTGCAAAACATGATCATGAATTTTAATAAATTACATATCATGAATGTTGTAAAACATTCATTGAAAACATAAATACATTACAAATACATAAATTTTATAAGACACAACCTTTTTATAAATATAAACATTATATTATACTAGGTTAAAGGAGGAGGTGGAGGTGAGGGGGTATTTTCTGTAAGATCACCATAATCTAAAGACAATTAAACATCTTCAACTACATGCTTTGGAGGTGGGGGTGAGTCACTATTTGCTATAAGATCACCATAATTCAAAGGCAATCCAACTTCTTCAACTGCTTACTCAAGAGGTGAAGGCCAATGGCTATTTGCTATAGGATCACCATAATCCGAAAAAATGTAACATCTTCACCTACCCTCTTATCTATGCTAGGGAATGCCCTCTTATGTGTGTTCAAAAATCCTTTTTCCTCTTGAATAAATTTTTAGATTCTATAGATATCTGCAAAAATAAGTAATGGAAAAAAACACTCATCCATCATTTTTCTCAACACATTTTTCCTCTTAATTTATAAAATAAAATCCTATTTGACATTTTTTTTTCTTAATTTTATGAAATCCTATTAGACAATTTTTCTCTTAATTTATAACATTCTATTCATCTCATAACTATATTGCTTACCTCAGATAATTGGTGTTCCATATTAGCGTTCATTGGAGAAATCAGGCTCCTTTACAAGTAAAGCAATTCGTGAATCACAAATTAAAACGATAAGTGCATGTTTCAAGAAATTCACAAGTCCCAATTTAAAGCAAATCCCAACTTAAAACAAGAAACACACTTTCCCAAGTGATCGTAACCATTTGGATTTTTGCGGATCGAACCACTTAGATTTAGAATATAGCTGTCGATTTAAGTTTAGCCTAAACAGTTTACTATTTACTAATTAATTTTCAGTAAAAATTTAAATTAAAAGATCCAATCCTAACGAGCTTAATTAAATTAATAGATGGCAGAAAAATCCAAAAAATGATAAAAGTGAGCCTCAGATACTTCGCCGGTATGTATTTAAATTTTGCTGCCTCAGATACTTGGCCAGTATGTATTTAAATTTTGGCACTGATTCGGTATGTATTTTAGTATTTCAAAATATTAGACAATTAACATATTTATGTTAATGAAGTTGGACATGCATCATTTAGCTAATATTTATTTACATATATGTCGAAGTAGAACCATATTTATTTAATTATCACATAGCGATACATTCTGCAGCCAATGCAACGTTGGAATCTAGCGATCCATCGTCCTCTCTTACCTGAATCATAACCATGATAAATGGTTTACATGAATCATAAAGATGATTAATGTTAATATTATTGAATACATGAAAATATCAATATGTGTAAAACGCAGGTGAAACCATAATTATTTAGCTTCCATGTAGGCAATAATATAAATTAAAGTAGTGTGGGACTTGTTACTTAATGTGGGAACTTGTTACATTCAGTTTACATAATAAAATATTATCATTTGTGCGGTAGTTGTAGGATAGTTGGTGACTAAATGTGTTGTTTTTTAACCACAATTTAGTTTTACGTGTCATGAAAAAACTAACAAATAAAAAAAAACACTCTCATTTATAAAATATTGGTTGACTAAATAAACAAAGAAAATAAAAAAATATGTATATAATAGAAAATGAGTGGCATATTACCTCATGCCTGCATAGAAAATGAGTGGCATATTACCTCATGCCTGCATAAAGGAAGGAGCAACGAGGATCAAAATAATGGCGAAGAAAGCCACATTCATAATTTGTTTTTCCATGTCTACAAATGGAGTATTATATTCCTTTTAGAAGTGCCAGGGGCATATTACTTATTTATATATAATATGATGTGAAGGCGATTTTGTTATAATTATTACTCTCGCTGCAACCGACCACAAGATTTTGATGCTGAATTCTGTTGGAAACGAAAATGGTAGTATCACCGTTTTGCACTACCAATTAACACAAATATATTCCTGTAAGATATGATTCGAGCGGGCTGCTATTGCAGCGGCCGTTAAGGTTAAACGCTCAAGATGTTGGATCGCTAGATTTGACCTTTCTCAATTTTGACAGTTGGAAATGGTTAATTTTGTTGAACTTGAAAATCCCGGGAGAAATTTTTCCCATTATTAATTTTAGTATGTTTCAGCCATTCAACTCTCATAATATTCGATGAAAGTTCAATCAAATTTATACTACTTAAAAACTTGTTCAGAAGAGTGTTGACAGCAATTCCAAAACCAAAGACCAAGACCACTTGGTTCCCCAATTAGCTCGTAATCGTTTTTCCTTTATAAAAAATGGTAAGGAAGAAAAGTGTTGACCGCAATTCCAAAACCAAAGACCACTTGGTTCCCCAATTCACTGTCAATCGATTTGTCTTTATCAATAATGGTAGAGAAGAAAAGGGAAAAAATAAAAAATTAGCTAACATTTTCGTATCTAAAAAAATCTTTGGATTTATCAAACTTAATCATTTTTCTGAAAAAAAAAAAATATAATTAAATTTTATTAAATATAAAATTAGATTCTATCAAATATACTAGTATAAACAACTCACCATTAGATATCCCTAAAGTTTATAGGTTTTTCCTCCTTTTAATGTTGAATTTTGGTAAAAAATATTTGTTGGAATTGTAAATTTTAGATCTTGATATCGTCTATTTAATGTTGGAATATGCTAATTACTCTAGTAGTTATTTTAGGAAAGTTTTGATCTTAGACTTTAGTAGAGTTTTGGTTATTTATGCATGAGCTATCTTTGTGAATCCTATTACTAGCAAGTTTTGTGTATTTAAGTATCACTTTAGAATGAATGAGAGGATCATTAAGTTTTAGAGGAGCATCTCCTCTCTTGTGTTATGGTTTCTTGTGTGTGTTTCTGTGAGTTACACTGCAACAACTCTAAGGAATTTGAGCCCCTCCTCCTTCATTTAAGAGGCTTTAAGGTTTCTACATGTAGATTTTCTATCAAACAAAAGAAAAATAAACCATTTAAAATGGAAGTTGAAAAATTTAATATCACTTAGTTGATTCCAATAAGATCATAGTGATTGTTAGAGAAAGAAGGAAATAGTTGCAAAGCAGGGTACTATGCAAGGTGCAAAGTATTAGACATAAACAAACTTGTGATTCTTAATTTCATTGCTTTGATTTGGTATAGAATTATAGAATTGCATAGTTGTGGGATACTTTATGAATTTTTTCATTCAATAATATGTCAAAGGTAAATCCCTACCTAAAAAAAGTTGTGATTTTGAATTTGGTTTCTTTGATTTGGTATACAATTATAAAATTGAATTGTTGTCAAACACTTTATGAGATTTTTCATTCAATCATAACTTCATTTAGACCTCATTGTTTCCACTTGGGTGATCAACACACATTGAAGCTTATATTTATTAAATTTCTCATCACCTTACAAATACCTCATCTTTTGTGATTGTCAACACGGTTCAATAGTTAAACCCTTCAGTAAGAATCATGAAAGTAAAGGAAATTAAAGTAATATCCCTTATTTTAAAATATTCAATACATGTGTTACCAATGCAGTTGTGTAGAGTAATTCACTGAGGAAAACAATCAAAACAAAGAATGCTAATAACAATAAGTTTGGTAGCACCCTTATCGTAAATTTCCTCTCCAAAAACCATTTGGAATCCAAATTTTATATTTTATTAGCCAAGAGACTAATCAAATCACGACAATGCCTAAAATTCTCCACTTGTTTCTTCGATTATTGTAGACTTTGAATGTTCCCTATCAATATTGAGAATTAATTGAACATAAAAGATACTATCAAGGAGAGACTTGTTGTTATTATGATGGATAGTAAATATGATCGTTTTGAGGAGTCTACTGAATAAAAATGTCATCAACGTCGTCTTCACTTGGACAAGGAAGAGAAATCTGTTATGTGGATTGTTGCCATATTCTCACATGAATTGATAAGGGAAATTGTGATTATTGGAAGATCTAATTACAGAACAACCCGATCAATAGTGAGAGCCCCTGTCTTACAATTCTCGTAAGAGAATCATATAAATAAAAATAATAACATCATTTCATATTACACAATTTTCCGTTGTAGTTTAAACATTCTACAGAATGACTCTTCTTCGATGATTTTTTTCAGGAAAATTTACCTCAAATTAGACAAGATTTGAGTGAACATTTCATAGAATAGTTAAACAATGCCCAATTTTCCATGTCTATTTTGAAATGGGTGTGGAAGCATATCAACTCCAAATTCTCACACATACCAACATTCTCACCATCCATTCAAATTTTCCATGTCGATATTGAAGTGGGTGTTGAAGCATCTCAACTCCAATTTCTCACACCTACAACCGTTCTCGCCATCCATTCCAAGAGATTCCAGATGGCGTCGATGGTATGATTTACAAGATCGAGTAAATCATTGATTTCAAAGAATATATGTAACTATCAAACTGCTTGGACATCTCCTCCTCCACAATTAAAGCTCACTACCAATACTATTATATCATTGTTCATAACGGTGAATCGCTCAACTACGAGAATTATGTTGCTAATGTAAGGAATGGGAGCCACGTAGGGTATCAGTGCGATGATGGCCATGCTCAAAAGGTTAGAAGATAAAGTGTGATAGATCAAATCTCGTGTTTTTCCCTTCCAAGGATAGAGATAATAAGGTCTATGTTTCTTATCGGTAGACCCATTAATGTTGAAATATTAATATTGTTGTATGTGAGACACAATCTTTTTCTTTATAAATTGGCTTTCTCAATGCGTAAATGGATTTTAAAACCCTAGAACACTCTCATTATACAGACTTAACTACTCAAATCTGCAAATTCAATGATTTCTCACCAGATTTTGAGAAAAATTAAACAGATAATCTCGAGTAAAAAGAAAAAAGGTAAATCATTTAGATTGCGACATGAATTTTTCATACTTGAATGGTTTTTGGTATCCCATGGTATTTTTCTACCTGCTTCTATGATAGTGTACACGTGTTTGTTTAAATTTATTATTGAGTGTTGTTTATTTTTTAAGAATCGTGGTATGAGAGCGAAGTCTTTTGTATGATATTTTGTGTGTAGGGTCACTTGGTTTTCCATAGAAAATAGGTGGTTTTTTCTCATTTATTTTTGTCATTTTTATTATGTTTGGTGTCTTATAATCAGATCTGTTTAAGTTTATTATCAAATGTTGTTTACTTTTTAACAAGTAGTTCTTGGATATTATGTGTGTATAGGGTTCATTTACACGTGGCTCCAATGGAGTATATGTTAAACATTGAAAATATTACCGGAGTAAACTTCATCATATGGAGGTAAAAAATGGAATATGCAATGACCATAAAACATCTAAAATTTCCAATTGAGGAAAAATAAAAAAAACCCTCATCAATAACCTATGAAAACTGTGAGAAGTTAGATCCCAAGACAATTTCTATTCTCAGAGAGTATTTGACAAACCATATACACTTCAATGTTCTGTAAGAAAGGACAATTGGGTTGATATGGAAAAAGATTCATGATTTATGTGAATGAGACATAACAGTGAACACGTTATTTTTTATGAAGAGGCTTTTTAACCTCAAAATGAAGGGAAGGAGCCCAAACATTTAAATGATTTTCACACAATTTTGAGCCAACATTATGTTAAATACTTCATTTTATGATGAGATACATGCCCTCCTACTCTTAAGCTCAATGTGTGATAGTTGGAAAAACATGGTTTTCACCATAAACAATGTGACACCATAAAGTAAAATGTGCTTTTAAGATGTTTATGATAGTTTATTAAATGAAGAGATGCGTAAGAAGATTTAAACTTTGTGAACATTGTATTATGGGTAGAGAGAAAAGGGTATAATTTATAAGGGATAGACCTAAAAGGGATACACTTGGTACATCATGATTTTTTTGGCCCAATTAATGTAAAATCACTAGGAGGGGATGCTTATTTTGTTACATTTTATTGATGATGCATTAAAAAAGGTGTTCCCTATCAAGAGAAAGGATAAAGTTATATGAACTCTTCAGAAATTTCATATGGTTGTTGAAAGGGAAACTAATAAATTATTCATATGTAATATAAGAGATAATGGTGGAGATTATTTCTATAAATAATTCAAAGAATATTATAGTAAACAAGGTATAAAAGATGTAAAAAAATTTCTAGGAACCCCACAACAAAATGGAATGATTGTGAGAATCAATGAGACAATAATGGAGAAGGTGAGAAGTATGCCCTCAAATTTTTATTTTCCTAACTATTTTTGGGCAAAGATTCTTCATATAGATTTATGATTAACAAATCTCTCAACCACAACCTCGTTAGATGATGGAATCCGTGAAAAGGTATGGACCGATAAGGATTTGTGTTACACTCATCTAAAAAAAATTGGTTGTAAAGGATATGTGCATATTCCTACAAACAAAGGTTCAATTTCGATGAAAAGTCATTGAAATGCATGTTCTTGGAATATGATGATAATGAGTTAGGTTACCATTTGTGGGATCCTCTCAAAAGGAGATTTATTAGAAGTAGGCATTTCATTTTTAATGAAGAAAAAGTACTAACAAAGGTGTTGAGATGCACAATTTTTTTGAAATTAAAGAACAACAAGAAAACCAACCACCATTACAAGAAGAAATTGTTGGAACTAATGAGCAACCATTGCAACAAAATTAAAACAAAGAACAAAAAAAAGAGAACATTAATAACAAAAAAAAAAACAACCATTAGGAGAAATCCTACCACAAAATTTATCAATTCCCACATATAACATGCAACATATGCCTTTAGAAAGGTATCCCCCTTAGAATGTATTTTATTGACTCATGAAGGTGAGCTTGTTTGAGTTTAGGAAGCATGCGGAGAAGAAAATAGTATCAAATGGTGAAAGGTTATGAAAGAAGAGATGAAGTCCCTACATGATAATACGACGTGGGATTTGGTTTAATAAAAAAAATGAAGAAAGTTTTGAAAGAACAAGTGGGTGTATTGAATAAAATATGAAGGCAAGGAAAATTGGTAAAGATTTAAAGAAAGGCTAGTGATGAAAGCATTTGTGCAAGAGGAATGTATTTATTTTACACAAATTTTCTTTCTTGTTGTCAAAATGTCATCATTAAAAGTAGTACTTGGTATTGTAGTTTCTCTAGATTTAGAATTGGAGAAATTATATGTGAACGTAGTCTTCCTCCATGGAGATTTCGAGGAAGAGATATATATGGAGCATCCAAAAGGATTTATTCAAAAAGATAGAGAAACTTCGATTTGCAGGTTGAAGAAGGGTCTATGTGGGACGAAACAAGCCCCTTTTCAATGGTATGAAGATCATTGTATACACATTAAAAGAGATAAACATCGAAATTTCATTGTCTTGTTATTACATATAGATGACATGTTGATTATCGACAAAGATAAGTTGATGATTAAACGGGACAAAATAATAATTAAACAACGCCTTTGTATTGACACCCTACATTTTTGGAAAGAATGGGCATGCGAAAAAATTCAGTACTATGCTCTCAACCAAGAGTTTGCACCACACAACACCAATATGTAGTGTGTAATATCCCCAAAAATAGTTAATTATTAAAGTCTATATGCACCTAGGAATTTATTTATGTTTTTGACAAATTCGAATTTGGAAAATTATTGACATTTATGGAAATTATGAATTTAGTAATTTGATTAATTATAATTAATTATTGTGACTGTTGGGAAAATATTTGATTTTCCCAACCAACTCTTTGAATATGACACTTGTAAGAGACAAATATTTTTATATTAATTGTTGAAGGACAAATGGAACAACCAGGTTTGAAATCAGATGACCATGACTCCATGAGTGGGGAAACATGCTTGAACTACCTAAGGACCGAATTTTACAAGTGGAAAATGAGGAATTTGGCCATTGGCATCCCCTGAAAATCAGGGATTTGTAAAGCTGGGAAAATTCCCCAAGGGGGGGAAAAGACCTAGGCACTAGATGTTTTTGCATATACAACATATGGGAGTAGGTAGGACGCTTCTTAGTATGTTGGAGAAAGGATACCACTTGTTGTTATGAGCATTTTTTTTGGGTGTGAGGAAAGGGTAATTTTTGATCTGGAAGTGGACTATACAAAAAGAGGAACATTGGAGTTCACCCTCATGGATTCATGGTCATGCTAGGGTGTAAACAAAGCAAGTAGTTTGGTTGTTTTGTTCTATAGTTGGGTGGAACTTGGTTGTTACATTTGTTGTCCCAACACTTTTTTCATATATGTACATCTACTTATTCCCTATTGAATTTTCTTTATTGGTTAATAGCTGGTAGAATGAAATGAATTATAGAATAAGCCTTTATAGTTTTATTTTATTCATTGAGTAGAGTTAAGGAAGCTACTGTGTGTGTTAGCTGTTGATGAATGTGTGGAAATTTCTTATTCATGTGTTGTACTCTCTGAACCCCAACATGAAAGAAAATACCAATTCAATATGTTGTTGATATTAGAAATATTTTGGTATAAGTATTAATGTAGACTTTGGTATAAGCATGCATAAAGATTCATTACGGATTGTTACTGGTCGAATAACCTTAAGTACACATATATAGGAAATGCCTGTCTATGCTTATATATAAATATATATATATGTGTGTGTGTGTGTGTGTGTAAGTATAGGGATTTAACTTAAATAATATTGGTGTGTTGTAAAACCAAAATGAAATTCTGAAAACAAAGACGTGATATTAATATATATAAATATATAGATATTTCTACATATTTAATTACACAGAACTGTATAAAAATATCTAACATATTCACACACAGGAGGACTTGTATCGACTTATTGAGTTATAAGAGAATTCAAGTACTTTCCATTAAGAAGTCTACAACAAAGTCATAGAAAATTGTAGTCCTTTATATTGCATCAAACCGAGAAGCAAACTTTCAGTATAGATAATACACGCTATCATAACTATTTAAATCGGAAATCATTTCATTTCAAGGTTTTCTTCCCTATTCAAATATGTTCATTCCATGGAGGAATTAACATAAAAGTAACTATATTATATATGGAACCCCGGTCCAAAGGTGAACACAATAGAATACCATAGATTGGAATCTTGTATCACTAATTAAACATAACCTAAGAAATTTAATCAAAACACTCAGATTTTGGAACTCGAATACCTTTTGAGTATGGCGATCTCGTGGACCCTTTGTCTTGGAACGATTAAGACCTGCAAGGGGGTAAACAAGAGTTAGTAACCAAGTGTGTTGAATAATGAATGAATTAAGTATTGAAGGTAAATTGAAACTTTGTAAACAATATTAGGAAAAATTCAATGAAATTGAACATGGAAGATTCAATGCGTGGACATTACTTAGCTTGAGTTTTGGTGTAGGTGTCTTTTCCCATTGGTGTCGTTGAACAAACTATCCATATACCCGAAGGGGGGAGTGGGCCTAGAAAATTCTGATGGGTACCGTCGCAAGTAAACAGGGGGTCACATTGTTAGTTCGGTAACCAAAAACCTTAACCAATTATTCTGGAATGTAAATAAGCAAGAAAATATTGCTAAACATTTAATACTTTTATAATCCGAATAATTAACACATAATCCATGCATGTCACACAAAGGCATTTATCGCCCTTTTGATTTTACCTGTGATATTCTATTTACGCTAAATAAAATGTAATAGATAATTTTTTAACACGAGAAGCACAAAAACAAAGAACTTATAAGTAATTACTTGAATCAAGTTTAGATTCTGAATTATTTGAACAGAGTGGCATCATATGGCTATTTTGTTCTGTGCACAAAGTATGAGTAACGTATTTAGGCTTAGAGTAACAAACTTGTTACAAAAAACTAACCCAGTAACAAAGAAGTCTCACAACAATCCACACAAAAGGGCTTGCAATTATACATAGTATAATCCGAGAGTGTAACGATTTTCATAGTAAGTCTTTACGAACCCATGAAAAAAAAATTCCCTTAATAAAATAGTGACAATAATTCAGTCATGGATTGATTTGAATCATAATGATATCTAAAATGTATATTCTCAGAATCAGAAACTGACAATTCAAAATTTGGACAGAGTTGCAGAACTAGGTTTGTTGGAAGATTGGTTGTTGTCATTGATGTCAACCCTAGTCATGGGTTCTGGACCACAATATTGATGAAGGTATTTGGACATGAAGTAAAATGCACATGTATATACAAGACCCATGGAGGGATAGTATACATCATGTTGTTTCTGGTGGTATGTGGCACGTCACATGGATCCTCATGGTTGATGAGAAATGAATTTTTGAAGATGACAAAGTGAATTGAAGAAGGAAGTACATGCAGGCCTTGAAGATAATTAAATAAAAGAATTACAAAATAAGAAATTGTTTGGTTGTCCCTATGTTAAGATAAAGTGACATAAATGATATAAATAATCATAATTATACATTCATTTGACACACAATTCGAATTTCAGAGGAAATCAGAAGTAAAGAAGGCCGGATTTCAAGGGAGGATGAAGTCTTTTGGTGATGTGTTCTAAGGTATGTTATTTTAAGGTCATCTTACCATTTTTTCTATAAATTTTGTTCTAGAATGATTCATATGGTGAAATTGCTATGGTATTGAGAAGACATATCAAGGTACTTGTGCTAAAAGGTTAAGCTCTTGATTCTCTATAATTATGGATATGCACTATGTGGAAGATAGGGTTTGTGACAAATCCTGAAGCTAGTCAATAAATAGGTGTTTTGGGTAAGACAATCATAACTTATTCATCAAGAATCCAAATGATGTGGGACCAATTTCATTGGAAATAGTGCGGACTATAGTGTCTTGTGTATGATTTTCATAATATGATGTTAAATATTGAGCACGGGGAATTCTTTACAAGTTTGGTCTCTTAAATAAACCTGAATTGAATAAGGTCTACCCTTCTCTCTATAACTTCTTTTTTGTGGAGGACTGAAGGAGTGAAACTTGGAGGAGGTTCAGAGAATACATTGAGTAATATTATCTATAAGATCAGATTACTCCAAGAATTGAAGAATTGCAGAAATTGAAGAATTCTTAGGAAGCATTATCAGGTTCTATGTGATGATTGGTTAACGATGATGATTTAATGTAAAGTTTTATTATCTCTCATATATTCTTGGGTGGAAGGAAGGGGCAAGGATGGAGAGTTCAACTCTCTGTTGATATTGTAGTATTGTATCTTCCTCTTGGATGTTTATCCCTCCTTTTACATTTGGAAGTTGTAGCTACCTTTGGAAGTCATTACTTCCCTTGAACAATAACTATCGATCATTTCTCATATATTGTGCATGGTGTATTGTGGTGTAATGGTGTAACTCTTATACTATTGTTCATTGTTCATTGGATATAATTGAATGGTTTAAGTATAACTTGAAAAATGTTTTATATTGTACTTGATACTGATTCACCCCCCTCTCAGTATCAACAATTGGTATCAGAGCGGGTTACCTTCAGTATAGTTTAACCACTCGAAGGAAGATCCTAAGAAGAAATGGAAGAGAAAATTTCAAATGGGATTCCACCATTTGATGGAAGCAATTTTGAATACTAGAGTAATAGAATGGAAAATTACTTGAAAGCTCTTGGGTCAGATGTTTGGTTCTCAGTTGCTTCAAGATACAATGCTTTGAAGAAACCAAAGACTGCAGCTCAGAAGTAAGCAAAAAGGAACAACAAATCGGCAATAGATACCATCCTAGATGGATTGACAGATTCAATGAAATCCAAGGTGGGATAATGTGCATCATCAAAAGAGCGTTGGGACAAGCTACAAGACCTTTACGTAAGGAAAGAAGAAGAAGAAGAAGAAGAAGAAGTTGAAGCAAATTACAACATCTCAAATTTCAAAGAAGAAAATAAAGGTTAGTTCTTTTGCTTTAATTGTGAAGGAGTAGGTCATGTTGAATTTGAATGTTCTCATCCAAGATTGAAAGAAATGACACTGAAGAAGAAAATTCCAATGAAGAAGAAGAAAATCATGAAGAGAAAATTATTCAACAAGAAGATGAGAATCTTAAAAAAATGAAGCATGTTGAGATTGAAAATAGCAAGGTCAAAGACACCCAAAGAAAACTAAGAAGTGAATTGAGTAGTTGTGAAAAGACAGTTGTAATCTTGAAGAAACAATTAGAAGACTTTGAGAAACTAAGAGAAGAAACCATTTCTTTGAAAACTCCAAATGATGAAGAAAGAAGAAGAATGTCCAAATGATGAAGAAAGAAGAAGATTGTGAGAAACTTGAACAAGAAGTTTTGTCATTGAGGAAGAGCTTAAGAAACTCTCAAGTTCCAAAAGTCTTAACACATCTTGGATGCATGGGTGAAACTTCATACCAAGAAGATGCAAATACCAACAAGAAGGTTGAAGAAAGAGCTACACATACAGTTGATGAGAAGTGGATCAGGATACCAGAAAGAAGGAATGATTACCAAAGTGATGAATATACAAGAAGACCTCCTACCTTCAGGAATCAAAGAAGCTTCAATCTGTATGCAGGAAACTACAGAAGAATAGATCATGAACCCAGACGGACTACATCACAAAGAATCTCACTTACTCCAAAGTATCAAAATTTGTTTCTTGGTCATTGTTATACTTGCAAAATTTTTGGACATATGACAATTAATTGCAGAATCAATGAAAGGAATACATACTCAAGAAACATGAATGGTGTAAACAGAAGATATGGAAATAACCGTGGATTTGTCAACATAAGTTATAATTCATTTTCCCCATTGATGGACAAAAATATTTCATGCTACAAACGTAATTATCTTGGTCACAAAGAACGAGATTGCAGATATATGAATGAAGATGGCCCTATGCCAACCACAATATGGATAAGGAAAGAGATTCCAAATGATGAAGATTGTCGAATAACATTGATCGATGAAGAATGTAAAGAAGAAGATGAATGGTACATAGATAGTGGATGTTTTTCACACATGACCGGGGATCAAGAAAAATTCATTATCTGGAAGAGAAAGGGTGGAAATGTTGCATTTGGAGATTACTCATCTGCCAAAATACTTGGAGAAGGTGTAGTAGAACTTGGAAGAAAAAATGTAAAAGAAAAGAATGTCCTATTAGTTGAAGACTTGAAGCATAATCTACTTAGTGTTAGTAAAATGTGTGATCAAGGATACACTCTTACGTTTGACTCCCGAAAATGTAAAATCAGAGAAAATAACTTAGGAGGATTGGTTGCAACTACAACAAGAAGACTGAACAACATATACATCCTAGATGTGAAGAAGAGAGGGAAGATAGAAGCCACACAAAATGATTCCAAGGAAGAAAAAGTAACAAAGACCAAAAATAAGGATGGAGTATTATTGAGTGCCATATGTTCATGGGGAGCAGCCCCAGAGAAGAGAGTTACCTTTTTTCATTAAACTAAGGGGGAGAAGCCCTACCCTTTGCCATTGATGTCAAAGGGGGAGATAAATTGGGATAATGATGATAGGGGGAGCATGAGTGTTTCCATCAATGACAAAGGGGGATATTGTTGGAAGATCAATTGTTGTCATTGATGTCAACCCTAGTCATGGGTTTTGGACAACAAGATTGATGAAGGTATTTGGACATGAAGGAAAATGCACATGTAGATACAAGACCCATGGATGGATAGTATACATCATGTTGTTTATGTTGGTATGCGGCATGTCGCATGGATCCTCATGGTTGAGGAGAAATGAATTTTTGAGGATGAAAAAGTGAATTGAAGAAGGAAGTACATGTAGGCCCTGAAGATAATTAAAGAAAACAATTACAAAATAAGAAATTGTCAGGTCGGCCCTAATGTTAAAATGAAGTCATATAAATGGTATAAATAAATATCATTTTACATTCATTTGACACACAAGTCGAATTTCAGTGGGAAACATAAGTAAATAAGGTTGGATTTCAAGGGAGGATGAAGTCTTTTGGTGATTTGTTCTAAGGTATGTTATTTTCAGGTCATCTTACCATTTTTTCTATAAATTATTTTCAAGTACGATTCAGATGGTGAAATTGTTATGGTATTGAGAAGACATATCAATGTACCTATGGTAAAAATTCCATCTCTTGATTCAATATAATTATTGAGATACACTTTGTGGAAGAGAGGGTTTGTGACGAGTCCTGAAACTAGTCAATAAACATGTGTTCCTGGTAAAACGGTCATAACTTATTCATCGAGCATCCAAATGACGTGGGAAAATTTTCGTTCGAAATATTATGGACTGTAGTGTTTTGTGTGTGAGTTTCCAAATTTGATGTTAAATATTGAGCGTGGGGAATTCTGTACAAGTTTGGTCTCCTGAATAAACCTGAATTGATCAAGGTCTACCATTCTCTCTATAACTTCTTTTTGGGGAGGATTCAAGGAATGAAACTTGGAGGAGTTTCAGAGAATACATTGAGTAATATTATCTACATGATCAGATTACTCCAAGAATTTAAGAATTTCAGAAATTGAAGAAGTGTCAGGAAGCATTATCAAGTTCTATGTGATGATTTAATGTAAAGTTTTATTGTCTCTCATATATTCTTGGGTGGAAGGAAGGGGGAATGATGGAGAGTTCAAATCTCTCTTGATATTGGAGGATTGTATCTTCCTCTTTGAGGTTTATCCCTCCCTTTACATTTGGAAGTTGTAGCTACCTTTGGAAGTCATTAATTCCCTTGAACAATAACTATTGATTATTTCACATATATTGTGCATGGTGTATTGTGGTGTATTGGTGTAAATCTTATACTATTGTTCATTTCTCATTGGATATAATTGAATGGTTTAAGTATAAGTTGAAAAATATTTTAAATTGTACTTGATCCTGATTCACCCCCCTCTCAGTATCAACAATTGGTATTAGAGCGGGTTACCTTCAGTACAATTTAACCACTGGAAGGAAGATCCTAAGAAGAAATGGAAGACAAAATTCCAAATGGGATTCAACCATTTGATGGAAGCAATTTTGAATAATGGAACAATAGAATGAAAACTTACTTGAAAGCTCTTGGGGAAGATGTTTGGTTCTCAATTGCTTCAGGGTACAATGCTTTGAAGAAACCAAAGACTGCATCTTCGAAGGAAGCAAAAAGGAACAACAAATTGGCAATAGATACCATCCTAGATGGATTGACAGGTTCAGTGAAATCTAAGGTGGGATCATGTGCATCATCAAAAGATCTTTGGGACAAGCTACAATACCTTTATGTAAGGGAAGAAGCAGAAGAAGAAGAAGAAGCAAATTACAACATATTTGATATCAAAGAAGAAAATAGGGGTCAGTTCTTTTGCTTTAATTGTGAAGGAGTAGTTCATGTTTAATTTGAATGTCCTTATCAAAGGATTGAAAGAAATAACACTGAAGAAGAAAATTCCAATGAGGTAGAAGAAAATCATGAAGAAAAAATTATTCAGCAAGAAGATGAGAATCTTAAAAAAATGAAGCATGTTCAGATTGAAAATATCAAGCTCAAAGACACCCAAAGAAAACTAAGAAGTGAAGTGGTTAGTTGTGAAAAGACAATTGTAAGCTTTAATAAACAATTAGAAGACTTTGAGAAACTAAGAGAAGAAACCATTTCCTTGAAAACTCTACTCAAAGAAGAAAGAAGAATAGGAGAAGTAAGGAATGTCCAAATGATGAAGAAAGAAGAAGATTGTGAGAAACTTGAACAAGAAGTTCTCTCATTGAGTAAGAGATTAAGAAAATCTCAAGTGCCAAAAGACTTAACACATCTTGGATGCATGGCTGAAACTTCATACAATGAAGATGCAAATACCAACAAGAAGGTTTAAGAAAGAGCTACACAAACAGTTGATGAGAAGCAGACCAGGATACCAGAAACAAGGAATGATTACAAAAGAGATGAATATCCAAGAAGACCTCCTACCTTTAGGAATCAAAGAAGCTTCAATATGTATGAAGGAAACTACAAAAGAATAGATCATGAACCCAGATGAACTACATCACAAAGAATCCCACTTAGTCAAAGGTATCAAAATTTCTTTCTTGGTCATTGTTATACTTGCAAAAATTTTGGACATAAGGCAATTAATCGCAGAATCAATGAAAGGAACAAATGCGCAAGAAACATGAATGGTGTAAATAGAAGATATGGAAATAACCGTGGATTTGTCAACATAAGTTATAATTCATTTTCCCCATTGATGGACATAAATATTGCATGCTACAAATGTAATTATCTTGGTCACAAAGCAGGAGATTGCAAATATATGAATGAAGGTGCCCCTATGCCAACCACAGTATGGATAAGGAAATAGATTCCAAACAAAGAAGATTGTTGAATAGCATTGACCGCTGAAGAATGTAAAGAATAAGATGAATGGTACATAGACATTGGATGTTCTTCACACATGACCGGGGATCAAGACAAATTCATTAGCAGGAAGAGAAAGGGTGGCGATGTTGCATTGGAGATGACTCATCTGCAAAAATACTTGGATAAGGTGTAGTATAACTTGGAAGAAAAAATGTAAAATCAAAGAATGCCCTGTTGGTTGAAGACTTGAAGCATAATCTACTTAGTGTTAGTAAAATGTGTGATCAAGGATACACTCTTACGTTTGACTCCTGAAAATCTAAAATGAGAGAAAATAACTCAGCAAGATTGGTTGCAACTGCAACAAGAAGACTGAACAACATTTACATCATAGACGTGAAAAAAAGATGGAAGACAGAAGCAACACAAAATGATTCCAAGGAAGAAAAAATCACAAAGACCAAAAATAAGGATGAAGTATTATTGAGTGGCATATCTTCAGGGGGAGCAGCCCCAAAGAAGAGAGTTACCTTTTTCCATTAAACTAAGGGGGAGAAGCCCTACCCTTTGCCATTGATGTAAAAGGGGGAGAGAAATTGGGATCATGATGATAGGGGGAGCATGAGTGTTTCCATCAATGCCAAAGGGGGAGATTGTTGGAAGTTTGGTTGTTGTCATTGATGTCAACCCTGGTCATGGGTTTTGGACCACAAGATTGATGAAAGTATTTGGACATGAAGGAAAATGCACATGTAGATACAAGACCCATGGATGGATAGTATACATCATGTTGTTTCCGATGGTATGTGGCATGTCATGTGGATCCTCATGGTTGAGTAGAAATGAATTTTTGAAGATGACAAAGTGAATTGAAGAAGGAAGTACATGTAGGCCTTGAAGATAATTAAAGAAAATAATTACACAATAAGAAATTGTCAGGTTGGCCCTAATGTTAAAAAGAAGTGACATAAATGGTATATATAAATATCATTATACATTAATTTGACACATAAGTCGAATTTCAGAGGAAATCAAAAGTAAAGAAGGCAGTATTTCAAGGGAGGATGAAGTCTTTTGGTGATGTGTTCTAAGGTATGTTATTTTCAGGTCATCTTACCATTTTTCTATATAATTATTTTCTAGAATGATTCAGATGGTGAAATCGATATGGTATTGAGAAGACAAATCAAGGTACCCATAGTAAAAATTTCATCTCTTGATTCTCTATAATTATGGAGATACACTATGTGGAAGAAAGGGTTTGTGACCAGTCCTGAAGCTAGTCAATAAACAGGTGTTTCAGATAAAACGGTCACAACTTCTTCATCGAGCATCCAACTGATGTGCGACAAATTTCATTGGAAATATTACGGACTGTAGTTCTTTATGTGTGAGTTTCCGACTCTGATGTTAAATATTGAGTGTGGGGCATTATGTACAAGTTTGGTCTCCTGAATGAACCAAAATTGAACAAGGTCTACCATTCTCTCTATAACTTCTTTTTGGGGAGGATTCAAGGAGTGAAAATTTGAGGAGTTTCAGAGAATAAATTGAGTAATATTATCTACAACATCATATTACTCCAAGAGTTGAAGAATTTCATAAATTGAAGAAGTCTCAGGAAGCATTATCGAGTTCTATGTGATGATTGGTTGATGTTGATGATTTAATGTAAAGTTTTATTATCTCTCATATATTCTTGGGTGGAAGGAAGGGGCAAGGATGGAGAGTTCAACTCCTTCTTGATATTGGAGGATTGTATGTTCCTCTTGGAGGTTTATCCCTCACTTTACATTTGGAAGTTGTAGCTACCTTTGGAAGTCATTACTTCCCTTTAACAATAACTATTAATTATTTCTCATATATTGTGCATGGTGTATTGTTGTAACTCTTATACTATTGTTCATTGATCATTGGATATAATTGAATGGTTTAAGTATAAGTTGAAAAAGGTTTTAAATTGTACTTGATATTGATTCACCCCCCTCTCAGTATCAACAATTGGTATGAGAGAAGGTTACCTTCAGTACAGTTTAACCACTGGAAGGAACATCCTAAGAAGAAATGTAAGACAAAATTCCAAATGGGATTTCACCATTTGATGGAAGCAATTTTGAATAATGGAGTAATAGAATGAAAACTTATTTGAAATCTCTTTGGGCAGATGTTTGGTTCCTAGTTTCTTTAGGATACAATGCTTTGAAGAAACCAAAGAATGCAGCTCAGAAGGAAGAAAAAAGGAACAACAAATTGGCAATAGATACCATCCTAGATGGATTGACAGATTCAATGAAATCCAAGGTGGGATCATGTGCATCATAAAAAGATATTTGCGACAAGATACATGAGCTTTATGTAAGGGAAGAAGCAGATGAAGAAGAAGAAGCAAATTTCAACATCTCAGATTTCAAAGAAGAAAATAGAGGCCAGTTCTTTTGCTTTAATTGTGAAAGAGTTGGTCATGTTGAATTTGAATATCCTCATTGAAGGATTGAAAGAAATGACACTGAAGAAGAAAATTCCAATGAAGAAGAAGAAAATCATGAAGAAAAACTTATTCAACAAGAAGATGAGAATCTTAACAAATTGAAGCATGTTGAGATTGAAAATAACAAGCTCAAAGACACCCAAAGAAAACTAAGAAGTGAATTGGATAGTTGTGAAAAGACAGTTGTAAGATTGAAGAAACAATTAGAAGACTTTGAGAAACTAAGAGAAGAAACCATTTCCTTGAAAACTGTACTCGAAGAAGAAAGAAGAATAGGACAAGTAAGGAATGTCCAAATGATGAATAAAGAAGAAGATTGTGAGAAACTTGAACAAGAAGTTGTCTCATTGAGGAAGAGCTTAAGAAACTCTCAAGTGCGAAAAGACTTAACACATCTTGGATGCAAGGGTGAAACTTCATACAAAGAAGATGAAAATACCAACAAGAAGGTTTAAGAAAGAGCTACACAGATAATTGATGAGAAGTGGACCAGGATACTAGAAAGAAGGAATGATTACAAAAGAGATGAATATCCAAGAAGACCTCCTACCTTCAGGAATCAACGAAGCTTCAATCTATATGAGGGAAACTACAGAAGAATAAATCATGAACCCAAATGGAATACATCAAAAAGAAGCCCACTTACTCCAAGGTATCAAAATTTCTTTCTTGGTCATTGTTGTGCTTGCAAAAATTTTGGACATAAGGCAATTAATTGCAGAATCAATGAAAGGAACACATATGCAAGAAACATGAATGGTGTAAATAGAAGATATGAAAATAACCCTGGATTTTTCAACATAAGTTATAATTCATTTTCCCCATTTATGGACAAAAATATTTCATGCTACAAATGTAATTATCTTGGTCACAAAGCACGAGATTGCAGCTATATGAGTGAAGATGCCCCTATGCCAACCACGGTATGGATAAGGAAACAATGAAGATTCTCGAATAGCATTGACTGCTGAAGAATGTAAAAAAGATGGATGGTACATAGACGGTGGATGTTCTTCACACATGACCGAGGATAGAGACAAATTCATTAGATGGAAGAGAAAGGGTGGCAATGTTGCATTTGGATATGACTCATCTGCCAAAATACTTGGAGAAGGTGTAGTAGAACATGGAAGAAAAAATGTAAAAGCAAAGAATGTCTTATTGGTTGAAGACTTGAAGAATAATCTACTCAGTGTTAGTAAAATGTGTGATGAAGAATACATGCTTACGTTTGACTCCCGAAAATGTAAAATTAGAGAAAATAACTGAGGAAGATTTGTTGCAACTACAACAAGAAGACCGAACAAGATATACATCCTAGACGTGAATAAGAGAGAGAATACAGAAGCCACAAAAAATGATTCCAAGGAAGAAAAATTCACAAAGACCAAAAATAAGGATGAAGAATTATTGAGTGTCATATGTTCATGGGGAGGAGCCCCAAAGTAGAGAGTTACCTTTTTTCCATTAAAATAAGGGGCAGAAGCCCTACCCTTTGCCATTGATTTCAAAGGGGGAGAGAAATTTGGATCATGATGATAGGGGGAGCATGAGTGTTTCCATCAATGACAAAGGGGGATATTGTTGGATGATTGGTTGTTGTCATTGATGTCAACCCTAGTCATGGGTTTTGGACCGCAAGATTGATGAAGGTATTTGGACATGAAGAAAAATGCACATGTAGATACAAGAACCATGGATGGATCATATACATCATGTTGTTTTCAGTGGTATGTGGCACGTCGAAGGATCCTCATGGTTGAGGAGAAATGAATTTTTGAAGATGACAAAGTGAATTGAAGAAGGAAGTACATGTAGGCCCTGAAGATAATTAAAGAAAAGAATTACAAAATAAGAAATTGTCAGGTCGGCCCTAATGTTAAAAGGAAGTTACATAAATGGTATAAATAAATATCATTATACATTAATTTGACACACAAGTCAAATTTAAGAGGAAATCAGAAGTAAAGAAGGCCCGATTTCAAGGGAGGATGAAGTCTTTTGGTGATGTGTTCCAAGGTATGTTATTTTCAGGTCATCTTACCATTTTTGCTATGCCTTTTTTTATAGAACGATTTAGATGGTGAAATTGCTATGGTATTGAGAAGACATATCAAGGCACGTGTGTTAAAAATTTCATCTCTTGATTCGCTATAATTATGGAGATACACTCTGTGGAAGATAGGGTTTGTGACCAGTCGTGAAGCTAGTCAATAAACATATGTTCCGGGTAAAACTGTAATAACTTATTCATCAAGCATCCAAATGATGTGGGACGAATTTCATTGGAAATATTATGGAATGTGTCTTTTTGTGTGCAATTTTTATAATCTGATGTTAAATATTGAGCGTGGGGCATTCTGTACAAATTTGGTCTCCTGAATAAACCAAAATTGAACAAGGTCTACCATTCTCTCTATAACTTCTTTTTGGCTAGGATTCAAGGAGTGAAACTTGGAGGAGTTTTAGAGAATACATTGAGCAATATTATCTATAGGATCAAATTACTCCAATAATTGAAGAATTGCAAAAATTGAAGAAGTCTCAGGAAGCATTATCAGGTTCTATGTGATGATTGGTTGATGTTGATGATTTAATGTAAAGCTTTATTATCTCTCATATATTCTTGGGTGGAAGGAAGGGGAAAGGATGGAGATTTCAAATCTCTCTTGATATTGGAGGATTATATCTTCCTCTTGGAGGTTTATCCCTCCCTTTACATTTGGAAGCTGTAGCTACCTTTGGAGGTCATTACTTCCCTTGAACAATAATTATTGATTATTTCTCATATATTGTGCATGTTGTATTGTGATGTATTGGTGTAACTCTTATACTATTGTTCATTGCTCATTGGATATAATTGAATGGTTTAATTATAAGTTGAAAAATGTTTTAAATTGTACTTGATATTGATTCACCCCCCTCTCAGTATCAACAAGGTTTACCTACGAAAACCACTATTGTAAACATTCAAAATGAACAAAAATAATAACATCCTATTACAGGAAAAATACTCATTTTGATCATAATGAAATCACTTCTTTAATACAGAGGACGTTGTTCAAGTAGAAAATATATAGACAGAATATGGAGGGTATTGCCTTATATTTTGTATCATAGAGTAGAAGTCCGGGTTTACCATTTAAATATAGATTTAAGAGAACCCACGACTACTTACAGACAATTAACAAATAGACCGGAAGGTATCAAATCTTTAAATTCACGGAAATAATCAAGCTAGGAATAAAATATCTATCGAATAGAACAGAGGTTTAATCACGTGGCACAAGACTTTGAAAATACTGTAAGTTCAACTATTTTTTTCTTAAAAACTAAACCCTCACATTGTCGGCTTCCCATTCCCTGTTGGGTAGCTAACCCCAATCAAATCTTCCTACAAAGTTGCGTAGATATATAAATATTCATCGCAGGGTATAAGGGTTGGGACCCATTGTAGGGAATAAAAGGGAGTGACGATGCAACCCTAAGCGTGAAAGATCACTTAAAAAATCGTTTAAGACTCTAATGGAGAAGCAAGAAAATTGGAAAAGTAAGAAGAAATATATGGTGAGTGGTGCGCACTATATTAATCTAGAGTCGCAGAAAGATCAGAGAGAAATGACAAAGAGTTGTTTACCTTACACAGGGTAGCATATAATTGGTAGTCACCCTGTCTTTTCTTCCTACCAAGTCGAGCCCAACTACCAGATTTGGGCCAACCATGTCCACCATTTTGAACATCACAGGGTAGCACTAGAACGTTTTAGCAAAAGAGACAAGGCCAAAGGAAGATGAAACAATAACCCTAGAAAAAATTCTCTAAGAGGAGTAATAGTGGTAGTTACAAATATTGTACCTTTCCATGTGACAGGAGGGAGGTGTCATGTCTGGTATTAGACATGGTGGTCGAGCGAAAACCCTCGGGAGGTACCCTTGTAGGTCACCATTAATAATACTAGACAAAGGTTTTATTTCGGGGTCTAGAAAATCCCTCATTCGACTTCATAGAAAGTTATTGCAAGGGAAGAAAACTCAGTTAGGGGACAAATATATTTAGTTGTCAAGTCCAGTATCTCGTTCATTTAAGGTGTGACCATATAATTCATTAGTGTTAACAAATTTGGGAAGGATTATTGTTATCATTGGGCCCCTCAACGATGCCCAACCATCAACCAATTGCAATACTATGTTGATAATGGTCGAAAGTTTAACCATAACCTTTCTCATAAAGTATATTACTTAGATGGTTAAAACAAAATGTAAATCCACCATTATATTAAGGTGTGTGATATTTTGATAAAGGTGTATACTTTTATGGAACCCAAATTCGTATGGTTCCTTTATGGTATAAGTAACGAACATGCCTAGAGATGATTGGAATGTTGGTGGGGTTTTACATTATAAACATTAAATGGTTATTCCTGGGGATGGGTATAATGCTAAGAGGACTTAATATTATAAACGTTAATGCATATATATATATATATATATAGGAGGGATTAAAATTCTAGTGGGGCTTTAATATATATAAATGTCAATGTTTATATATAGATATAATATAATATTAGTGGAGTTTTACTAACCTTTATACTTATATTGGAAATGTTAGTAATATGAGAGACTAAGGTATAGCAAATATACCCCCTTAACCATTATATATGTGATTACTGTGAAGAATGAAATAAATTAGAGATTAAGTCTTTTATAATGGAAGTTAGTTGTATCAATAAAGTGGTAAACATAAACCTTGATAAAGTTAATAGTGTTGACAATTATCTACTTATAATAACTTCATGTCTTTCGAAATAAGTCGTTCAAAGAGGAAGGAGATATAATGTCCCTAAGAATATATATATATATATATATATATATATATATATATATATATATTATTTGGTAAATGTGGGGAACACTACATATGGTATCAAAGAAAAGGTTACAACACTTGGACCTCAAAGCAGGGCCAAATTTTTTGTTTAATACATGCTTTTCTGTTTAATGCAAAACTAACAAAAAATGCTTAATGTTACAAACATAATTTTTTTATTTTAGTTGTGGTAATGGAAGCACAAAATGAAGAGAAGATTAGACTTGAGGAGAATCCCGATCAAGGACCTCTTGGAGAACCTCAACAGAACATTGAAGGAAGTTTAGCCACCCAGGTTCTGGAAACCATGAGAAACCTTATTATGGAACTGCAAGCTTTCAATGCATACAATGAGAAATTGAAAGAGGCACAACAAGACCATCAGGAAATAAATGAAGTATTGTTGTGTAGAATAGTAACAAATAAGAGTCCAAAAGACAATGACAAGGAATAAGAGGTCATCAAAAGAGCCTAAAAAAAATGTGGTCCTAAAGGAGAAGACGAGAACAATTCTTTTGAAGGCACACTATCAACATAAAATAAAACAATGAAAGAAAGAAAGAGGAAATAGGTGGACCATGTGGAGGGATAATTTAAGAAAATCAAACAATCCACCTTTGACGAAGAATCCAAGATAGGGGTGGAGGCCAAAGCATGGTTAATGGACATAGAAAAGTATTTCCATATTTACAATTATCCGAGCAACATGAAGGCCAGAATGGTCGTTTATAACCTGAAAGGAAAAGTGATTATATGGTGGGATGACATGAAGTTGGCCAAGGGATTAAAAGAAAAATATATGGAATGGTCAGATTTCAATAAATACTTTAAGAAACAATATTTATCAGAAAGTTATTATGAGAGAAATACTAAACAATTTTATGAGCTAAGGCTCGACCAACTGACTATGGATGACCTGATAAACACATTCATAGAATTATTAAGGTGATCTGCCCAAGAAGGAAATCTACATGAGAAGGTGACCATGAAAGCCATAGCTCAACTTCTGACCAAAAACTCTCCTCAGGGGCACAAATATGAATAAGGGTGCACCATTAGTTTGGGTGACCAAGCAAATGGGGATTGAGACCAGGGTGATCCGAGAGTGTCTAAGAGGTTTTTGCGATCTCAGAGTGACCTCCGGGGATTAGTGGGAGAATTCTAGTGCAACCATGGAAGAGGGCACACTCACTTCATTCCCAAAAATAATAAACTAGCAAGGGTGCAAACCCCAGTTGGTGCACCCTCCCTTCTTCCTCTGAAAACTCGAAGGAAATGATTTGCTCCCTGAGAGAGTGGCTAGCTAATGAGATAATATTTCTCTCAGAGGTGGAAGCATGGAAAACAGTGTTACCAAGAGGCAACCATGAAGGTATGCACATTGGTTATTCTTCAGAAACCCTAAAAAATGAAATTGTCATGAATGTAAAATGAAAAATCAGAAAAGAAAACAACCAAGACACATAGATTCTAAATAAAAGGTAAGAATGATTTATTTTAGTCCTGGTTCACCTTATATACCAAGGGAACCATTTATTTTACATATATTTAATTCATCATCAAAAGGTGAAGAAGTGTTGTGCCTAGTTGATTGGCATGTGTTCCATAGGTGGAAGTTCCCCTAGGTGGCCTCCTTGGCCTAATTCCTCCATGTTTAGATCTCGAAGCATCCCGACTTCCATGAGAAGATGTGGAAACTTGTTGTGCAATACATCAATTGTGATCCACTTTTCCTGAGATAGCATTTGGCCTTGGTGGACTACCAGATATGAAGTGCAAGTCTCGTGTCTTGTAGAGCGACTTTGAGTGTCTAGTATAGTGTCTTTGGCCAATGGGAGTTGGAAATCAAGAATGTTGTCCAGTGGATGAGTGATGGTGACTAGTTCTTCCAAGAGGGAAGGCTCAAAGAAACTTTAAGTGATTTACATTCAAGACAATGTGGATTCCCAGTTCTGGTGGCAGATCCAACCTATATGAGAGCTAGATCTGGTTGAATACCCTATGATCTAACCACAAAGTTGCAATAGGGGACTGAAGTCTGAACAAAATATAATTTCTTCTCTTTGACTTGCAACTTGTGTTCTTGGAGAATTTGGAGAACTTGTCGAACATGTTGCATGTGAGTGTCCCATGTTCGACTGAAGATGAGAATGTCATCTAAGTAGATGACCACAAATCGACCCAAATGTAGTATAAATATGTCATTGATGAGCCTCATGAAAGTGGTTGGGGCATTGGTGAGACCGAAAGGCATGCATTTCCACTCAAAAAGACCAAATTTAGTCTTGAACGTTGTTTTCCAAACATCATCTGGGCTCATTCGAACTTGATGGTAGTCGGTTGTCAAATCCAGTTTAGTAAAACACTTAGCTCCTTGGAGGGTGTCGAGTAGTTCCTCAATCCGAGGAAGGGGGTAATAGTTTTTTATTATGGATTTGTTCAAGGCTCAGTAATCAATGACAATGTGCATTTCTGAGGTATCTCATTTAGGGATGACAAAGGTGGCATAAGCATAGGGAGAAGATTAAGGTTGGATGTGGCCAGAGTTGATGAGGTCGGTCAATTGTCTTTTCATTTCCTTTGTTTCTGTTGGGGCCAATCGGTAAGTAGGGGCATTAGGTAAGGAAAATATGGGGATGATATGAATGGAATGGTCAATGTGGCGAGAGGGGGGAAGTCCCTCTGGAGGTTGAAATATCTCTGCGAGATCATGGAGGAGGGGAGTCATAGTTTTTGGAACCAGGCGAGTTGTATTATTTGGTGTTATTGGGTGCACCAAACATAGAGAGACACATTGGTTTAAGTGTACATGTGGGATTTGTTCTTTGGTTGAAGGGGTTTTGGGTTTTGCTGTAGTTAAGATATAAGTGTGGCCTTCTTTGGTAATTTTGTACTGGCGGGATTTGGCTAGATAAATAGAATTTCTTTGGGTTTGGTATGGGATACCGAGAAATAAATCCCCAGAATCCAAGGGGGAGACATCATAGAGGATATTATATTTTAATTGGCCTATGGCGAAAGTGACTAGACAACGCTTGGAAAATAGGAGGCGATGGCCATCCTTTTGGACCCATCCAATTTGATAGGGTTGTGTATTTGGAGTGGTGACAAGATTAAGGCGTTTGACAAGGGCTTGAGACACCAAATTTTTCTGGCTTCCATTGTCCATAATTAGTAAATCCAAGGCATTTTTGATTTGGAAGTTATGAGTGAAGAGGGGTTGGTTGGATGCGTTTGAATATTCTCTGGTCATTATAATCAATGAGGTATCTACTTCTGTGGGATTTTCCAGAGGAAATGCTTCTGTATCCTCTACTTGGGAAGGTGCAATGAGCTCAATGAGTAGAGCTTGATTAGTTTTTAGATTTTGGAGGATTCGGCAATCTGATGAGTTGTGTGAAGTAGTTTTGTGGAATGAGCACCAGGGTGTCCTTGGAGTTGTATTAGGTGTGGGGTTTTGAGTCTGAGGAGGTGGAAAGTGAGTTGAGGGATGGGATTTGGATGGTTGAGAGGAAGGGGGTTTGGTGTAAGGGAGGGACTAAGGAATACGACCTCTAGGAGTGACTTTTCTTTCTATAGCCAAAGATCTCTAAAATGTTTAAAGTTGGATTTTAAAACAACTCTACTTGTCGATGGAATTGAATTAATAAACCAACCACAAATTTTAATATGATTACCTCTTCTGGATCTGGAACATGAAGTAATAGTCGTATCTTGTAGAAGAAGTCTATGTAGCCTTGCACTCCTTGTGAAGGGAGTTTTCGAAGTTGGTGCCATTTGATCCATAGGGATTGCACATACCTAGGTGGGTAGAAGCGATTTCTCAAAGCTTCAGAAAGTTTAGCCCAGGTTTTGATGGGTTGCAAAGTAGAGGATTCTAGAGCATCCCCAATCTCTATCACAAATGTGGTCTTCTCTTGCTCTGTATCCCACCAAGTTTGTGCCAGTCCTTCTAATTGCAAGGCGACAATCTCGAGATTTATTTTCTTGGTAAGGCCTGGAGATGTATTGAAATAGCTGGATAGACTATAGATCCAAGAATCCACCATTTAACCATTCGTTTTAAAAAAAAACTTGGGTAGTTGGATTTGAGTGTCCAACCATAATGGATCTGGATTGTTTTGTTGTTGCATTCTGAGCAGCTCATTGAGGACGGAGGTAAGATCTTGGATGGGATTGGATGTGTTGGAATCTGATTCCACTGTCAGAGGATCTCTGCTTCGAGGAATTGTGAGGCCGACTGAAGAGAAAGGGAACCCCTAGGTTGCAATGTTGAACACAAGACTCTGTTTTGAGAACAAAGGACTCAAAACCTTGAGGCAACAGAGCTTGAACTGGTCTAGAGGGAGATATATGTATTGTTTTAGATATGTGGAGCTCCTCTCTGTGGAAATGGATATATGGGCACCCTTGGGGCTTATGAGATCTGTGGATCTTCTTGCATAAATCGAAACCTTGGAATGGGAAAAATCTCGAGTATTTCATGAACCCCCCCCAAAATAAAATTGGCTCAATATTCAATATCGTAAGATTTTCCATGGATCTTGAGGCTCTGATACCAATTGATCTTCGTAAGAAGGAAATATACAGGAGAATGTGACCACGCAAGCCATAGCTCGGCTTCTAACCAAAAACTCTCCTCACGGGTACAAATATGAACATGGGTGCACCGTTAGTTTGGGTGACCAAGCAAATGGGTATCCAGACTAGGGTGATCTGAGAGTGGCCAAGAGGTTTTGGCGGTCTCAGAGTGACCTCTGGGTATTAGTGGGAGAAGCCCAGTGCATCCATGGAAGAGGGTGCACTCACTTCATTCAAACAAAGATGAAACTAGCAAGGGCTCAAACCCCAGTTGGTCCACCCTCTCTTCTCCCTCAGAAAACTTGAAGGAAATGATTTTCTCCCTAAGAGAGTGGATATATAATGAGATAATATTGCTCTCAGAGGTGGAATCATGGCAAACGAAGTCACCAGGAGGCAGCCATGAAGGTAGGCACACTAGTTATTCTTCAGAAACCCTAAAAACGAAATTGTCATGAATGTAAAATTAAAACTTAGAAAAGAAAACAACCAAGACACATAGCTTCAGAAGAAAATGTAAGAATTCTTTATTTTAGTCTCGGTTCACCTTATATACCAAGGGAACCATTTATTTTACATATATTTAATTCATCATCAAAAGGTGAAGAAGTGTTGTGCCTAGGTGATTGACTTGTGCACCCTAGGTGGGCGTTTCCCTAAAAGGCATCCTTAGCCGAGTGAGCTTGTTTGAGTTTAGGGAGAATGTGAAGGAGAAAATAATATCAAATGGTGAAAGGCTATGCAAGAAGAGATGAAATCCCTACGTGATAATACAACTGGGATTTGTTTGAATGGGGAAAAGGAAGAAAGGTTTTAAATAACAAGTGGTTGTATTGAATGAAACATGAAGGAAAGGAAAATCGGTAAAGATTTAAAGCAAGGCTAATGATGAAAGAATTCATGCAAGAGGAAGGTATTGATTTTACACGAATTTTCTCTCTTGTTGGCAAAAGTCACGAATAAAAGTAGTACTTGGTCTTGTAGTTTCTCTAGATTTATAATCGGAGCAATTATATGTCAATCTATCCTTCCTCTGTGGATATTTGGAGGAAGAGAGATATATGGAGCAACCAAAAGGATTTATTCAAAAAGAAAGAGAAAATTCAGTCTGCAGGTTGAAGAAGGGTCTATGTTGGACAAAACAAGCCTCTCGTCAATGGTATAATAAATTTGAGTCTTTTATGCATGGTCATGGTTCTAAAAGGTTAAATATAGATCATTGTATACACATTAAAAGAAATAAAAATGAAAATTTTGTTGTCCTATTATTATACATTGATGACATGTTGAGTATCGGAAAAGATAAGTTAATGATTAAAAGGGATAAAATAATGATTAAACAACACCTTTCTGTTGACGCCCTAATATTTTGGACAGAAGTCAGTATTGTGCACTTGACCAAGAGTTTTCACCACGCGGCACCATGATGTATTGTGTGAGATAACTAGTGATCTACAATGTCTTCCAACCACCTTTGTACTACGCACAAAGACTTGGACATATCACATGCAAACCAAATCCTTGAATATCTTTAGTAATGATTGTAAATATTTCTGTAACAACCTTACTTCTCATGGTTGAGGTTGTGGGTGCACTGGAAAGGTTGTTATGATTAGCAGGCTCCAATAGACATAAGTGGAATGTGTGTCCATATTTAAGCATTGGGTCTTAGGTTAACAAGGATTTCATTAGTATGCTAGTTATAAATGAGTTAGAGCTCCACCTACACATTCTAGTATTGATTGAAGTGTTCTCTTTCACTATTTGTTCAGAGATATTACGTGAATATGAGACAAAAATTAGATCGAGATAGGAGCATTTTTTCGGTCTCTTTTTCACTCTGAATTCTCATTGAGAAGGCTTCGACCCTTTGTGTATTAAAATGTATTTAAATGATGTCAATATTAATAAATGAAGCATGAATACAAATTTTCTTTGTATCTTATTGATTCCGTTCGGAATGTATGTCTCACATTATGTAGTATTTTGTGGAGCACTTATGGGGATGTTACGAATGAATTTGAAATGAATGCATGGATACAAGTTGAATGTTTCTTGTTTTTATTGTGCCTTTATGACTTGGAGGAAACTTATGGTATTTTTTATTTTAATGGCGTCTCTAGTGAGGTAAGGGCATGGTGGATCGACACTACGCATGTGTTAGAATAAAGCTTACTTTAGTAAGAGATAACTGTTGTAACTGTGAGTTTCAACCATGACTCTTGTAACTGTGATTTTTCTAGGTTTACTATTTTTAGCTAATCAGATCCACTTGAGTCAGTGATCTGCATGCTATATATGTAACCTCCATTTGTTTGTTAAGTAATGAAAAAAACGTTTTGTGTTGTGTGAATTAATTCTTCCAATTTTAACTTGGTATCACAGCGAGAAGGAAAGAGGCAGATCGTTGTGGTCTGTGGGATCGTTTTGAAGAGGACCCAACTACTGAGTTTTGTGTGGAGCGTTCCTATTCTTGCGCGATCTGCTAAAGAGACTGCTACTCGCTTCTAGCATATGCATGAACGTTGAAGTGCAAATCGTGAGTTGTTTTCTAAATCGTGAGTTGAAGAAAATGTGTGGGTTCTTTATGTTGATGAGTAGGCCGTGAGAATGGGTGGAGGGCCATTGCAGGCCGTGTGCGAGTGAGGGAGATCTGGTGCTATTGCGTGGACTCGTGAGATTTGCATGAGTTAATGAGTGAATAGTTGGTGCGCGGTGAAAATCGTAAGTTTTTTTTTTATGGAGTGATTTGGTGCATGTAAAGCATAAGTTTTGTTTTATGTTGGAGCGGTGAAAGAGGAAGCGTGAGTTTTATGAGTCATTCAAGGTTTGCATGCATGCATATGTGGAGCATTGAATAAGATTTGCATGCGTTGGATTGTTTGAGAGTGAGGTATAAAGTTTTCTTTTAAATAAAAAAGGGGGATATTTTGAATATTAAAGTGAATGCATGTGGATAAAGTAAATGCATGTGTATACGTGAAGTTATAAATCTTTTTATTAAAGTGGGTAAGAGATTTAAGGATGAAGGAAGGTGAAGTGGAAGTTAGTTCACATTCTGAAGTTGCACTATACTCCAAAGGACAATGCATCAAGCGTGCAATAGATATCTCCATGAAGTACGATTACCTCACGAAGGAGCTGCCGCATTCAGAGCAAATGGCCATCGAAAATATTTCAGCGTTTGGTATCTCGGTGTGGATAGATATGAAGGAAGAACCACCATAAACTGTCACTACCCTGCTTTTCTACTTATATATGTATGTGTGGTGTGTTTAAATTTTGTTTAGTTATGTTAGATATATTATATGTGAGTGAGAGTGTGATTTTATTTGTAATCAAATGATGAAGAACCAATCATTGAACAGAGTAGCATATGTTAAAGCTAGTGGTTCTCGAAGTTCTTCGGTGCTAAGAGAACACATCACTGGTTTGAGTATGTGTACAAGTCTATTATACACTGGTGGATCTTGTTGTTCTTCGGTGCTCCAAGATCAACAATTACAGGTTATGTTTTGTGTATGTGTGGTGAGTTTAAAGTTTTTATATAAGTGTTTATGTAAAAATAAGAACTTGTATCTTGATGCAAGCTGGTA
>ML789605.1:512978-543890 GCA_009831015.1 Picea engelmannii | reverse complement strand
TTGAGACTTTATGGGGATCTGTCTGGTGGCGGGATTTGATGAAGAAAATATGTATATAAATATTCATTATGATGTAACTAAACCACAGTTGTTTAAAATAAATTATTGAACCGGATAATTGAGATTAAAGAAATTCTTCAACAGTTGATGATTGTTGTCTTTTATGAAAGACTAGTTTTGCTGACTGGATTGAATGCATACATAAATTATTAAAGAATGACAGTTTGATTATTAGTACATGCACGAGGTTTACATGTATTAGCTACACATGCATTCCTTGTACATATACAATAGTATGTATGGACCTCTTGATTTACTTACTGATATTGTCAAGTTATTTGCTGTGAATGTATGAACCATTCCTTTTCATTTGTAACATCAGACGCCTTAATTTCGGGACGAAGTTTCTTGAAGGGTGGGTGTATGTAACGACCCTAATTGGATACATGCTTAAATATTATAAAGCAAAATTAATTAAAGAAAATAAGTGTGATTACTTAAGTAATACTCTAACTACAGACCACATTTAATGACCTGAGAATTATAATCTAAAAGATCAATGAAAATGATATAAAATGGTGGCGTATGCAGAGAAGGAAAGCCATGAATCCCGAGGAGATAAAACAGTAATTCATGACGAAGGACGGGGGACAGAGGGTGGTTGTGGAGTAAGTGTGTGAGTCGGTCGGGAGGAATAAGGGGGGAAGAGGGGGATGTGCGCACCATTCGTCAGGGGGGGATGGTTGCAGAGAACTGTTTTTCTATCTGCAGAGAGTCGAGGGCTTTACTGTGACATGGGTGCTTATATTGAGGCACGAGATTTTCTGGTTGTGACTTAGTGATCAGGGAGGCACCGAGTTGCTAGAGGTTTTGGTCACGGGGGCCAGGATATCTGTAGATATCTTGGGGCTAGGTCGTTTTCCTAGTTGGCAGGGTGGATATTGGTTTTGGGCAGTTATTTTTTGTGCCTGTGGCAGGACTGGACTATGCAGCAGGGCAGCAAGGCAGCAGGCAACATAAATTAGCATCAGAACCAGGTACTTGGTCAAGTTATGTATTTATTTCTTTCTGCCATGAATTCAGTATTCAATGATAAATCTAAGCTACTAAAGTTTCTGTTATAAAAATCAATATTATGCTTGAAAGTTATTGTTTCAGTTTATTTCGTAAAATGTTTATGAGACTTAATGATGCTTGTAAATATATGGGCATTACAAGCATCTCAACTACAAATTATCACACCTACCAACATTCTCACCATCCATTCGAAGAGATTCCAGATGGCATCGATGGTATGATTTACAAGATCGAATAAATAGTTGATTTCAAAGAATACATGTGACTATCAAACGACTTGGATGCCTCCTCCTCACAATTAAATCTCATTACCAATTCTATTATATCATTGTCCATAATGTTGAATCCCTCAACTACAAGAATTATGTTTCCAATGTAAGGAATGGGAGCCACGTAGGGTATCAATGTAATGATGGCCATGCTCAAATGGTAAGCACATAAAGTGTGATAGATCAAAGATTATGTATGTCCCTTCCGAGGATAGAGATAAGAAGGTCTATTTTTTGTACATCTGTGTGAAGGTAATTTTGGACAATCTTAAATGGTCTCAACCAACATCCTTATCTGTAGGCCCATTAATGTTGGAAGAGTAATAGTGTTGTATGTGAGACCAAATAAAGTACAAATGTGTTTCAAGACCTGCAAATAATTCCTTCCAGAAACTTGAAGTAAATTTAACATTCTTGTCAGAAATTATTTCTTTGGTATTCCATCTAATCTAAAAATCTCTTTCATAAAAATTTCTATAATATGAACATTTTTGGTATTTACTTAACTTATACATTACTACCATAATCGAGTCATGTTGTTTTTGAGTTTTTGGAAAACTTGTGATAAAATCCATTGATATTACTTCCCATTTGCAATCTGGTCTAGGGAAAGGTTGTAATAAACCTATTGGATGTTGATGTTCCACCTTCACCTGTTAACATTTTAAACATTTTTCCAAGTAGTTAGTTGTATTAGTTTTCATATTAGGACAATAAAACTATTTTCTCAGTGCTGAAATCATTTTTTGATATCGAGGATGGCTTGAATAAGTTTTTTTGTGGATTTCATTAAAGATTATCAATTTTAAATCCATCGAATTTGGAATGTAAGTTATGTCCTTAAATTTCATAATATCTTCTTGGTCGATTCAGAAATTTGTATTGTTTATTTCTTCCCCACATGTCATTGATTTTTCCTTTATTCTTACATAGTATTGTTTGTTGTACTTCAAGATTTGATTTTTGTTTATACTGAGAGGGGGGTGAATTAGTATCAATTACAATTTAAAACCTTTTTCAACTTATACTTAAACCATTCAATTATATCCAATGAGAAATGAACAATAGTATAAGAGTTACACAAATACAACACAGTACACCATGCACAATATATGAGAAATAATCAATAGTTATTGTTCAAGGAAAGTAATGACTTCCAAAGGTAGCTACAACTTCCAAATGTAAAGGGAGGGATAAACCTCCAAGAGGAAGATACAATCCTCCAATATAAAGAGAGATTTAAACTCTTCATCCTTGCCCCTTCCTTCCACCCAAGAATATATTCAAGATAATAAAACTTTACATTAAATCATCACCATCAACCAATCATCACATAGAACCTGATAATGCTTCCTAAGACTTCTTCAATTTCTGCAATTCTTCAATTCTTGGAGTACTTTGATCCTGTGTATAATATTACTCAATGTATTCTCTGAAACTCCTCCAAGTTTCACTCCTTGAATCCTCCCCAAAAGGAAGTTATAGAAAGAATGGTAGACTTTATTCAATTCTAGTTTATTCAGAAGACCCAACTTGTACAGCATGCCCCGTGCTCAATATTTAACATACGATTCTAAAACTCACACAAAATAAAATACAGTCCATATTATTTCCAATGGAAGTGGTCCCACTTCATTTGGATTCTGTATGAAGACGTTATGACTGTTTTACCCGGAACACTTTTTTATTGACTAGCTTCAGGACTGGTCACAAACCCTATCCTCCACAGAGTGCATATCCATAATTATAGTGAATAAAGAGTTGAACCTTTTACCATAGCTACCTTGATATGTCATATCAATACCATAGCGATTTCACCATCTGAATCATTCTAGAAAAAAAAGTTATAGTAAAAATGGTAAGATGACCTAAAAATAACATACCTTAGAACACATCACCAAAAGACTTCATCCTCCCTTGAAATCCGGCCTTCTTTACTTCTGATTTCCTCTGAAATTCTACTTGTATCAAATGAATGTATAATGATGTTTATTTATACCATTTATGTCACTTTATTTTAACATTAGGGCCGACCTGACACTTTCTTATTTTGTAATTTTTTTCTTTAATTATCTTTAGGGCCTACATGTACTTCCTTCTTCAATTCACTTTGTAATATTCAAAAATTCATTTCTCCTCAACCATAAGGATCCACGTGACGTGTCATATACCACCATAAACAACATGATGTATACTATCCAGCCATGGGTGTTTTATCTGCATGTGCATTTTCCTTCATGTCCAAATACCTTCATTAATCTTGTGGTCCAAAACCCATGACTAGGGTTGACATCGATGACAACAATCAATCTTCCAAAAATCTCCCCCTTTGTAATTGATGGAAACACTCATGCTCCCCCTATCATCATGATCCCAATTTCTCTCCCCCTTTGACATCAATGGAAAATTTTAGGGCTGCTCCCCCTGAGTTTAATGGAAAAATGTAACTCTCTTCTTTGGGGCTGCTCCCCGTGAACATGTGGCACTCAATAATACGTCATCCTTATTTTTGGTCTTTGGGACATTTTCTTCCTTAGAATCATTTATTGTGGATTTTGTCTTCTCGATCTTCTTCATGTCTAGGATGTATATGTTGTTTGGTCTGCTTGTTGCAGTTGCAACCAATCTTCCCGAGTTATTTTCTCTGATTTTACATTTTGGGGAATCAAACATAAGAGTGTATCCTTGATCACACATTTTACTAACACTGAGTAGATTATGATTCAAGTCTTCAACCAATAGAAAATTCTTTTCTTTTATATTTTTTCTTCCAAGCTCAACTACACCTTCTCCAAGTATTTTGGCAGATGAGTCATCTGCAAATGAAACATTTCCACCCTTTCTCTTCAAGATGATGAATTTGTGTTGATCCCCAGTCATGTGTGAAGAACATCCACTGTCTATGTACCATTCATATTCTTCTTTACATTCTTCAGCGGTTAATGTTATTCGACAATCTTCATTGTTTGGAATCTCTTTCCTTCTCCATACTGTGGTTGGCATAGAGACATCCTCATTCATATATCTGCAATCTTGTGCTTTGTGACCAAGATAATTTCATTTGTAGCATAGAATATTTTGTCCATCAACGGGTAAAATGAATTATAACTTTTGTTGAAAAATCCACGATTATTTCCATATTTTATGTTTACACCATTCATGTTTCTTGCATATTTGTTCATTTCATTGATTCTACAATTAATTGCCTTATGTCCAAAAATTTTACAAGTATAACAATGACCAAGAAAGAAATTTTGATACCTTGGAGTAAGTGACATTCTTTGTTATGTAGTCCATCTGGGTTCATGATCTACTCTTCTGTAGTTTCCTTCATACTTATTGAAGCTTATTTCATTCCTAAAGGTAGGAGGTCTTCTTGGATATTCATCTCTTTTGTAATCATTCCTTCTTTCTGGTATCCTGGTCCACTTCTCATCAACTGTCTATGTAGCTCTTTCTTTAACCTTCTTGTTGGTATTTGCATCTTCTTTGTATGAAGTTTCACCCATGCATCCAAGATGTGTTAATTATTTTGGCACTTGAGAGTTTCTTAAGATATTCCTCAATGAGACAACTTCTTGTTCAAGTTTCTCACAATCTTCTTCTTTCTTTATCATTTGGACCTTCTTTACTTCTGCTATTCTTCTTACTTATTCAAGTAGAGTTTTCACGGAAATGGTTTCTTCTCTTAGTTTTTGAAAGTCTTCTAATTGTTTCTTTAATCTTACAACTATCTTTTAATAACTACCCAATTCACTTATTAGTTTTCTACGCGTGTCTTTGAGCTTGTTATTTTCAATCTCAACATGCTTCAATCTTTTAAGATTCTCATATTCTTGTTGAATCATTTCTACTTCATGATTTTCTTCTTCTTCATTGTCATCTCTTTCAATCCTTGGATGAGGACATTCAAATTCAACATGTCATACTCCTTCACAATTAAAGAAAAAGAACTGACCTCTATTTTCTTCTTTGAAATCTGAGATGTTGTAATGTTCTTCAACTTCTTCTTCTTCTTCTTCTTCTGCTTCTTCCCTTACATAAAGGTCTTGTAGCTTGTCCTAAAGATATTTTTTTGATGCACATGATGCCACCTTGGATTTCACTGAATCTGTCAATCCATCTAGGATGGTATCTATTGCCAGTTTGTTGTTCCTTTTTGCCTCCTTATGAGATGCAGTCTTTGGTTTCTTCAAAGAATTGTATCATGAAGCAACTGAGAACCAAACATCTTCCCCAAGAGATTTCAAGTAAGTTTCCATTTTATTTTTTCAGTATTCAAAATTGCTTCCATCAAATGGTGGAATCCCATTTGGAATGTTGTCTTCCATTTCTGCATAGGATCTTCCTTCCAGTGGTTAAACTGTACTAAAGGTAACCAACTTTGATACTAATTGTTGATACTGAGAGGGAGGTGAATCAGTATCAAGTACAATTTAAAACCTTTTTCAACTTATACTTAAACCATTCAATTGTATCCAATGAGAAATGAGCAATAGTATAAGAGTTACACAAATACACCACAGTACACCATGCAAAATATATGAGAAATAATCAATAGTTATTGTTCAAGGGAAGTAATGAATTCCAAAGGTAGCTACATCTTCCAAATGTTTAGGGAGGGATAAACCTACAAGAGGAATACAAAATCCTCCAATGTCAAGATATATTTGAACTCTCCATCCTTTCCCCTTCCTTCCACCCAAGAATATATGAGACATAATAAAACTTTACATTAAATCATCACCATCAACCAATCATCACAAAGAACCTGATAATGCTTCCTGAGACTTCTTCAATTTCTGTAACTCTTCAATTATTGGAGTAATCTGATCCTCTAGATAATATTACTCAATGTATTGTCTGAAACTCCTCCAAGTTTCACTTTTTGAATACTCCCCAAAAGGAAGTTATAGAAAGAATGGTAGACTTTATTCAATTCTGGTTTATTCAGAAGACCCAACTTGTACAACATGCCCCGCGCTCAATATTAAACATCTGATTATAAAAATCTCATAGAAGAAACTAACTTCCATACTCTTTCCAATGGAAGTGGTCCCACTTCATTTGGATTCAGTATGAAGAAGTTATTAATGTTTTAACTGGAACACCTATTTATTGACTAGCTTCAGGACTCGTCACAAACCCTATCTTCCACAGAGTGTATATCCATAATTATCACGAATCAAGAGATGAAAGTTTTACCAGAGGTACCTTGATATGTAATCTCAATACCATAGATATTTCACCATTTGAATCGTTCTATAAAAAAATTTATAGCAAAAATAGTAAGATGACCTGAAAATAACATACCTTAGAACACATCACCAAAAGACTTCATCCTCCTTTCAAATCCGGCCTTCTTTACTTCTAATTTCCTCTGAAATTTGACTTGTATCAAATGAATGTATAATGATGTTTATTTATATCATTATGTCACTTCCTTTTAACATTAGGTCCAACCTGACACTTTCTTATTTTGTAATTCTTTTCTTTAATTATCTTCAGGGCCTACATGTACTTCCTTCTTCAATTCACTTTGTCATCTTCAAAAATTCATTTCTCCTCAACCGTGAGGATCCACGTGACGTGCCACATACCACCGGAAACAAAATTATGTATACTATCCATCCATGGGTGTTGTATCTGCATGTGCATTTTCCTTCATGTCCAAATACCTTCATCAATCTTATGGTCCAAAACCCATGACTAGGTTTGACATCAATGACAACAACCAAACTTCCAATAATTTTATCTCTGAGATCATTATCACGTTTAACCATAATTATTTCATAAATGTCGCATGTTAAATAAACCCTCATCGATGACCTATGAAGACCCTGAGAAGTTAGATCCAAAGACAATTTCCACTCTCTGAGAGTATTTGACAAATTTTCTCTCTTGTTTCCAATTGAGGAAAAATCAAATAAACGTTCATCGATGATCTATGAAGACCGTGAGAAGTTAGAGATGAAGACAATTTCCACTCTCCGAGATTATTTGACAAAGAATATATATTTCCATGTTTTACAAGAAAAGACAATTGAGTTGATATGGAAAAAGCTTAATGATTTATGTGAATGACAAACAACAGTGAACACATTATTTTTTATGAAGTGGTTGTTTAACCTCAAAAAGAAGGAACGAAGCCCAAACATTTAAATGAGTTTCACATAGTTTTGAGACAACACTTCATTGAAGAATGCATTTTGTGATCAGATACAATCCCTCCTAGTCTTGAGCTCAATGTATGATTTTGGAAAAACTTGGTTTTCACATAGGCAATGTAACACCACAAAGTAAAATGTTCTTTTAAGATGTTTCTGATTGTTTATTGAATGAAGAGATGCACAACAAATCCATCGGAGAGGAAATGTCAAATATGGAGGCATTAACCCTTGGTGACCATATAAGTAAACCAAATAGAAATAAATCAAGGTGAAAATTCAAATACTAGCATGAAAGAATAACCTTCTATCATTGTGGAAAACTTGGCCATGTCATAAAATATCGCAGGATATTAAAAAGGGAGAAAAAGGAAGCCAACAACAACAATAACAATTAAACTATTGTTGTTACATGAGATGGTGAGGTATTAATCGTTGCTTCTTGTGAGGATTCATGACTTTGAACTTCTAGTCATGATAGTAATTTGATTTTATATTATGTAGCTTCCTACCATGCTACCCGAAGCACATAAAATTTTATCTCTTATAAATCTAGTAATATGGGTAAGGTTTGCTTAGGTCATACAATTCTTTGTAATATTGAAGGAGAATGATATTTTCTAATAAATATAAAATATCACCTTATTCCATTTATTAAATACGTCAGACATGTACCCGATCTTGGAATGAATTTGGTTTCAGTTGGGAAGCTAGATGATGAAGGCTTCCATATAGTGTTTGGAAAGGGAAGATAGAAAATTGTAAAGGGTTCGTTGGTTGTTTCAAAGGGGAAGAAAAGAGGCACTCTCTTCACATTAAAATCAAAACTATATAGATCAGATATTGTCATTACAGTTACAAAGGAGGATCCTACAACAAATTTGTGGCACAAAAGACTCAGGCACGTGGCTGAAAGAGGCCTAAAAATCCTTGTTGAACAAAAACTTTTTCCTGGGATTAAAGGTCCAGAATTTAAACTTTGCGAACATTGTATTATGGGTAGACAGAAAAGGGTATCATTTATAAGGGATATACCTAAAAAGGATACACTTGGTACATTTTTATTTTTTTGGCCCAATTAATGTAAAATCACTCAGAGGGGATGCTGATTTTGTTACTTTTTATTGTTGATGCATCAAAAAAGGTGTTGAATTTCCCTATCAAGACAAAGGATAAAGTTATAGGAACTCTTCAGAAATTTCATATGGTTGTTGAAAGGGAAACTAACAAATTATTAAGATGTAATATAACAGATAATGATGCAGATAATGGTACAGATAATTCGAAATTGGAAAATTATTGCCATTTATGGCAATTCCAAATTTCAAATTTAGTGAATTGTAATTTATTTTTGTGATTGTTGGGGAAAGATTTGATTTTCCCAACCAACTCTTTGACTACGACACTTGTAAGAAAACAAATATTTTTGTATTTATTGTTGATAGACAAATAGAACAACCAAATTGAAATTAGTTGACCATGACTCCATGACTAGGGAACATGTTGGAACTACCTCAGGGTTGAATGTTAGAAGTGGCAAATCAAGAATTTGGACATTGTCAGCCCCTGAAAATCAAGGATTGGCAAAATACCTAGGCACAATTATTTTGCAATATATAGCATATGGGAGGAGGCACGACACTGCCTAGTATGTTGGGGGGAAAAAGATAATTAACACTTGTTGTTATGAACACTTCTTTTTGAGTATGATGCAAGGAGAATTTTGTGAAATTGAATAAGGACTATAGCTAAGGACGAGTTCTGGAGTTTGCCCTCATGGATTGATGGTCAGGTTAGGGCGTGAACGAAGAAAGTAGTTTGGTTGTTTTGTTCTAAGGTTGGGAGGAACTTGGTTGTTCCATTTTTTGTTCGAAAACATACTTAGATATGTCCATCTACTCTTTATATGATCGAATGTTATTTTGATTTAATGGATGATAGAGTACATCTACTAAATTTTTGATGAATTTTTCTATTGATTAAATTACTGATGGAATGGAATAAATTGCAGGATAAACCCTTACAGTTTAATTATATTAGTTGAGTAAAATTTCTTTGTGTGTTACCTATCAATGGAACTGAATTATGTAAATATATTGGACGATGCGTCTAATTTAAATGGAACAAGTACTATATTACTTCTAACATCACACACATGTGATTATGTACGTGTAGGTGATCATATGAAGGAAAATTAATTAGACTGTACAAATGATAATTAAATTTCTGCAAGTGGACTTGAGATTTAAATATATATGTATACCTATATGGTTGTAAGTAAATACACAGAACTATATTACTTAGTTAAGAATATTAGACTGTGTACATGTCGAAACAAGACTTAGGATGAATAAGTATATGTGATAGGAATATCCATATATAGAGAGAGATATATACATATATATATCTCATGTACATAACTTTTCATAACTACTTAACATCTAACAACTCATACCATAAGATTATCCATGCTGGATACCTGAGAAAAATTGAGTAAATCTTCCATATTTATGACTATGCCAATAGCATAAGATTGTACAATTCAATTATTTCACAAAGTAAGTGCTTTGTTTTGATATACAATAACGCAAGAGTTAAATCTCGGTGAATTAAAGTACATAAAATATGTTCTATCTTCTAGAATGAGACCAATAACTAAAATAGTATTCACACTCTACAAAACGCTACAATTCACAATTATTAAACAATGAGAATCCTATTTCAATATGGGGTTTCTTTTCCTGTTCATTATTTAACGGTTACAGATATAAATGACCAGTTGTCTATAGAATCATGGAATAAATATTTCCATGAAGATAGCACTCTAGGGAAGAATCGTGTCATTTCTTTGGAACCAATAGTACATTCTTAAGCGTTGTAAATTAGAACCCGAATACCTTTTCTTGTGCATGGTGTTGTGCTAAATCCGAATACTTTGAATGAAGAAATTCATGTAAGGAAAACGCAAGTCTATAATTACTAATAGCATATTCTTCAATAGAAGTTAAAAACTGGAACATAGAAGAATTACTAGAGTGATTCGTGAAATGAAATTTATTAAAGATCTAATTTATGAATTTTTACTGAACTTGCGATTTTGGGAAACTGAAGTTGTTCTTTCATTCGTGGCATTGTTGAGAGTCGTCCATAGGCCCGAATGGGTGAAGTATACCAAAGAGTTCCCAATAGGTACCCTCACAACAACAGGGGCCCCATAATTATATTCGTAACTGAAATCTCTTAGAAAAACTTTTCAAACAAATAAATGAATGATGACGATCATTTAAAGAACTTAATAAACCCAAGTGAAAAAGGGGTTGCATAGCGAAACATAATAAATAAGATTTCAGAACTAGACTTCAGTAGTATATATATATGAAAGGGAAACATCTATTTAATCATGTTTAAACACAAATGGTAATATTTCATGCATTGAATAAGATTTCTGAACACAGACTTCTGTATTATATATATGCTAAAGGGAAAATCTATTTAATCCTGTTTAAAAAACCAGACTGTAATATTTCATGCTTGATGGAATGCATTAAATAAGATTTTGAACACAAACTTCTCTATTATATATATATATATATATATATATATATATATATATATATGCTGACGAGAAATGTACCAATATTTTTAAAGGAAAAACATAGACATAGGATTAGATGATTTTGGTTTCAAAAGAACTACCGAACGATAGTTTTCCAAAGGGAAGTCAGTTTGATAACTATCCAATAGGAGTAAAGAGACTTTCGTGACCTCCCTTTTGTAAGGGAAAATTCTTCTACTCAGTACAGACTAAAGAGAATACTCAAGATCTCCAGACAGTCCATGAATTTCATGGTGATACCAAAACCCCAAGTCGCAAAGGTATTTCAAGTTATGGTAAGAACCATCATCTAAGCCCAAATAGAGTTATCACTCATTATAAAGCTCCTTTGAGAATTTCCAGGTAAGATTCCTACACCCTGTGAAGCCCATGATATGGATCAAGTGTTCTACATAGTTCGCAAGAACTCACATCCACATCACATTGTGCAAGATAACAGAGGTCCATTACAATATTTATTGAGGGATGATTACTAGTTTTTGTTATTTATAAAAAAATAAATAAATAAATAAAAATAAAAATAAAATGACTAAGGACAAAACTTATTCGCATTCGTGTTTGTCTCCCTAAGTCAAGACATAAAAAGAACCAACCCAGGTGACATGGTTGTTGAATCAATGTAAAAATGGAATAGTGAAACGTTATCCTCATAAGAGATCGAACGATAAGTTACCCAAGTCAGTAGAAAAATATACTTATTATCTAGAGCCTATAGAGTAGCACCTCAAAATTTTAAGAGCAACGAGGTTGAAAACCCAATCATCAAAATTATGAAATAATCATAGAAGCAACCCAAAACACAGTGACCTTTCCTACACCCTACAGGAAACAAAGGTAGTGGAGTTTGGGGAAAACATACCTAGTACAAGGTTGAACCAGTTGGATGTGTAACGATATTTTTCCTACATGGAATAGGAAGCCTCCCCATCGCTAGAGTTATACACCGAGTGCAGTTGCAAAATTATTGCAGAATAAATTTATTTCTGAAGTTACACAACACAAGAGAATAATGAAAAATAGCCCGGGGAAAACCCATTTCCAGATTGATTAATGGTGAGAGTTACGCATTGTACCTAGACCATGTGAATAGGGTGATATGGAATAAACTCAGTGGGGATGAAAGTCGAACAATGGGTGAAAGGAGTATGCTACAGGAGATAATTCAATGTCACAGACAAACCTATTTAAGTCGTGATAGTTATATCTTTACATTTCTTTTCAAAATTTATGGTGAAGGGAATGACAGTCCAGTTAGGGTTATGGTTTAGTTTCTGGGATGTTTGTTTTCACTTCTTGGCTCTTACATACTGGATCGTTGATCCTTACACCAGACTTGGTTACCATGGGGTCGTTAAATCAACTAAGAACGAGTAGTGTGTGCCAACTGTGAACCATAACCACCTCAGTTTTAATGCCATGCACACTGAGGTCATATTAATAACGACTATGTGTAATAGGGACACTTTGTGCATCTGAACTGGAGTGGACCTACACTACCCAATGATCATTTTGTTTACATATTAAAAACTAAGCTCATGGTAGGTCATATGAGTTAATTCGAGTAGAATGGGAGTTCTAAGGAATACACATATTCATATAATCGTTCTATGAAAATGAAATAGAAAATCTAAGATGCATATATACATATAGTTGTGTTATGAGAATAGAAGGGAATTATCAAGGTATATGTATATTTATATATATGATTGTTTTATACAAGTAGGTTTAAGTCCCAAGTGAAATAATTGTTAGTTAGTAGGTTACTAATTCACCCTGTTGTTATGAATAGGGTTGAGTTAGCCATAGATAAATTCTTATAAGTAACTTGCACATGTGACTAGGAATAATATCTGTAAGTTATGTAGTATAGTTAATGAACGCGTGAAAGGTTGGAATGACAAATGATCAACTCTAAGAACCCCTATTAATTTTTTTTTTAAATTGGTAAATTTGGGGAACATTAAATATGGTATCAGAGAAAAGGTTACAACACTTAGACCTTAAACAGGGCCAAAATTATTTTTTTAGCACATATTTTATGTTTTATGAAAAACTAACAAAACAATTACTATTACAAACAAAAAAAAACTTTATTTTTGTTGTGATCATGGAAAGACAGAATGAAGTTGAGATCAGAGTCAAGGAGAATCCTGAGAAAATACCTCCTGAAGAATAGAGGCAGAACAATGACGAAATTTCACCTACCAAGGTTCTAGAAACTATAAGAAATCGCATTGTGGAACAACAAGTTTTCAAAGTAGACAATGAGAAACTAAAAAAGGCACAAAAAGAATAGCAGGAAATAAATGAAGTACTTTTGTGTAGCATACTAACAAAGAAGAGCCCAAAGGACAATAATGAGGAACAAGAGGTCAGGAAAAGGGCCTCCAAAAATTTAGGTCCAAAAGGAGAAAAGGAGGATAGGTCTTCCGAAGGTAAACCATTAGTTGAATATAAAACAACCACAGGAAGAAGAAGGAAATAGGTGGACCATCTTGAGGGAGATTTTAAGAAAATCAAATCATCAACCTTTGACGGGGAATCCAGGACGAGAGAGGAGGCTGGAGCATGGTTATTACACATAAAAAAGTATTTCCAGATCTACATCTATTCTAGCAATATGAAGGTTAGAATGGCCATCTATAATCTTAAAGGAAAAGCTAGCATATGGTGGCAGAACCTGAACTTGGCCAGGGGCCTAAAGGAAAAATAGATGGAGTGGTCTGATTTTAAGAAATACTTTAAGAAACAATATTTATCTGAAATTTACTATGAAAGGAAAACCAAAGAGTTTTATGAACTACGACTCAGTCAAATGGTTATGGATGACTTGATAAACAAATTCTTGGAATTATTAAGGTTCATGCCTTACATCCAGGAGGACAAAGAAAAAATCTAGCCATTCCTAAGCTATTTACCACAGTCCTATAAGGACAGAATCGAATTTGACAGCCCCAAATCCTTAAGTGAATTTTTCAGGAAGGCCTAAATGTGTTATGACCAATACAAATAGCGGTCATAAATTCCCAAAGCTTGGAAATACAAGAAACAAGACCGAATGAACCGACAAAAGAAGGGATATCAACCAACCCTTTCCAGAATGCAACAAAGAGTTTTCCAATGAAAGAATTTCAGAACACCCAAGGAGGTGGTAAACTAGTCAATCTGGGAAAAAAGATATTTGGGGACAATCCTAGAGAACCACTGAAATAATGGGAATATCGATAACCTCACTTGAGGAAGAACTGTCCATGATTAACCTCTGCAACCAAGAGCATGGTTCACAACCTACAGGAAGCCTCTACAGTGGGAAACGTGGGCAGAAGTTTACATCGGATCAATGCAATCGTGGATGGACGACAAGTTGATCACCAGTCCACTATAGTGGAATTTGAAGGTAAGGTTAACAATACCCGTGTTTCTGTTTTAATTGATCCATGAGCTACTTTGAGTTATATTTCTCCTCATGTAGTGGATTCAAATAAATTTAAGAAAACAAGACATGCAAAATCTTGTCTAGTACAACTAGCAACAGGAAAAAAAAGAAAAGTATATGATTTTATTTATGACTATGATTTTAGTTTAGGTGGTAAAAACGCAAAGATAAATATGAATACTCTACCATTAGGGTCTTATAATATAATTATTAGAATGGACTCGTTAGAAAGGCATAAAGAAGTTTTAGATTGTTATGAAAAATCACTCAAGTATAAATATGAAAATGACACTTTTAGTGATAAAACATAAACAATAACAACAACATTGTGGAAAAGGCTCACTAGCCAACACTCTTATGTATTCACTCCAATGTTACATATTTATAGTACAATGGGTGATGCCACCTCATAGAGATATTTTCTCTAGATCCTAAAATCATGCATGATGACTATGCTAGGAAATCTTAACTAAATCATTAGTCATCACTTAAGGATATATTACTAATGTCCTAAATGAACAATACAAATATAGGTGACAATTTAGACATAGTGATTGGTAAAGGTAAGCCATAGGCTAACAATCTCCCCCTCAATCACAAGTTCAATCAATAATACTATAAATAAAGCATAAAATGGTATTAATTCTAAGTCTTCATACTGAAACTCATTATCTGAGCCTCAATGAAGAATTTCCTTAAAAACTGCCAATATAGATGTTGAATGGTTCATCTAAAATGAACTAGAAGAGAGCTAAGATATGGAAGTGAACAGTTGCAATATTTGAACATTTCATGCTTGCTTGACAATTTGATCATTTTTCCAAGTATTTTAGCTAGAAGAATCTGATGTCTTCTGCTAATTGGTGAACATGTAATATCACCACTCTACTATCAGTGTATCACTGCAAGTTCTCTCTGAATTTGTGGTTTGGGATAACCACTGACCAATTGAGACCATGTATCTGATGGTTTTTGGATAACCACTAACCAATTGTGACACTTTTAGGTGTCCAACAACATCCCAATGAATAATGTGTATGATTCAATTGCAAGTCATTGAACCATAATCCTGCAAAATTATGCCATCTCTAGAAAATATCACTATGTAATCATGTGAGCCAGGATGCATGCAATTTGTTCACTTAATGTAAACTCCAATATGATGAGAGTGAACCAAGAGAAGTGAATCAACTTCTAGTTTGACACATCCCTGAAAATACCTGACAACTCAATCAAATGCCAAGATGCAATGTAGAAGGATCCTCTTGTCCTCTGCTAGGTCGAATTACCATCTATGTGAACCAAACGTCCACATCATTGCTCTCAAAATGAAAATTTGACATCCAGATTATGTATGATTCAACTTAAAATTATTGAACCATAATTATGCCAAAGTATCTCATCTACAGATCGTAGTTGCCCATTTGGAAAATTTCATGCCCATCTGGCATACTTGATGTTTGTTGTTTTCGAAACTTTATGTCTCACAACCATCTTCAATTCCATCATCAATTCCTCCCTTTGTCAATTGAAAGGAGAGACCACTAGTGGTTTCATGAACCATCATCACTCTAATTTTGAACTCCCCCCCTTAAGGTGTATGAGAGTTTCATCATTGTACTCCCTCCTTCTATGCTCAAGAGAGTACCATAGTTGTTCCATTTGAGTACAACACAAAGTGGGCATGCAAAAATAACCACATGTTATCTCATCCCATGAGGGCCATGCTCGAAAGCTACATCATAAGGGGACCACTTATGTGAGTTATAAAAATGATATGTGATACAAGATTGGTCTTTACTCGAGATTTAATTCTTTGGTAACACTTATCTAATTGCTTGGTTGTTGATGACCACTTCCAAGGCTCAATCCACTCATAGTGAATCTTCAATCTTCCAGGTTTCTTCAGTGTTGAACATATGTCTGAAGAATGGTTATGCTTGCCACAATGTTGTCAAGGATGGAGATCAAACCACTGATTCTCCTTGTGACCAACTCGATTACAATGTTGGCACTTATCATTCTGATGCTAAACTTGAATGGGTAAAAGTGAATCTTCTTGAAGGAACCCAACACTTTGGAACTTGGTTGGTCTGGAATAATCGAGAATATGAAAGGTAACTTCCTTATCATATCCAAGTCCTATTCTATTCTTGTTGTAGATGATTTCTTCCCAAGGAATGATGATGAGATTGGAAAGAGTATTCTGAACCTGTTGCTTTGAAATCTGTGGAAGTGGATTTACTACATGTTGTTGCAGCATTGAAATGTTTTCTTCACTGAAATCAAAAGAAAACTCTTGAAATGTAGGTTCATGAATAGATTAAACTTTGTCTGCATCGAGAGTTGTATTCCTGAGTTTCTCCTTCACTTACGGTTGATCAAAAACATCATCATCATCATCATCATAGAGACGATTGTGCTAAACAAAAACTAGTTCAAAACACTTCATTGGCTGTTGATTTTTGAGATTTATCAACCCATCGTTCAATAGTTGGGATTATGCTTGACGAAGTCTAACTTTAGCTTGCATCACTTGCAAACAAGTTAACACTGATTGAAGAGTTTATTTGTTCAATATCATTGTGTTGTCTTCAGTGGTGTTTATTAGAGTGTTCAGTAACTCTAATAATTCTAAATTTCACTGCATTTGAACATGATCGCTTGAAATTCTTGTTCACTTTCTCTTCACGTTCGCTTGAATTTGTTTCACGCTTGTTTTTACTTGCCTTGATTGAACTCACTTCCAGGTAGTTGAGGGTGTTGAATACTACCGAAAATGCACCCAAAAACTTGCTTACAATGATTTGAGTTAAACTAGTCAACCTTGTCAATTTTGACTCAAAATGACAATAGACTCTTGGGTGTCATTCTCAACTAAGAATGCACCTTATGACAAATTAAATTCAACTCAAAAAAAAGACTACTTGCAAGTTACAATGAATCATGATTCTGAAGTTGAATTACTCTTCAAATTTGAATGAGTTGTTGATGTGTTTGAGTCTAGTTCTCCTTTGATTACAAGCTTGTCTTGTTCATTCATTTAGTATTCTTTATCAATGCTTGATTTTCATTACTTTTTCTTGAATACATGTGCATGAGTGACATTGTGCTTGATCTTGTGTGTGTTGAGTTAAATGCTAAAATTGTAAGTTTTTTTATGTCAAAACTAGACAGGAAACAATATAAGCCTCCATGAAAATTTCACCACAAACATACTACGCAAGGTGTACCTAAGGTCCCCTTATTCATTTTTGGGCACATATTGGACACAACAGAAAAAATGAAGCAATTTTATTATTAGTATCTCTCTTATGAGACCGAATACAATGGGAAATCTACAATGTATTTTCTCCTTCGCAATGCTTTGACAAGGCTTTCAATTCATAAGATTTCACTTATGCTCTCAAAGTCTTAAGAAAAAAATAAATTTATTCTCAAGAAATGAGTGTCTTACAACCTCCCATACAAATCTCAAACCATCAATTACTTGACAAATTATTCTAACTCTCTTAAAAATTAAACATCTCTAACTTTTATCCCTTCTTAAACTTCTTTCATAAACTTGATGACACATGCCTGGTATTAGTTACCCTTTTTACATGGACATCGAATCTGGGTGTATTCACATTCAAAATTCAATTCATTCCAATATGATTCACCACACTTCATGAGCAAAAAAAAATTAGAATCATCATATTCACCCATGATCTTCTCGTCTTCATTGAATAAAATAATAGAAACCTCACCACTCATTCTTATACATTCCACTTGGTCTTTCATTATTCAAGTTCACATTTTCATTTCCATAGATTTTCTTACCAACAATTGATGCATCCTATAACCATATATAAATTCCGAACTTTACCATGGATAATCTCACTATAACCTGGGCATATTTCTACATCAAGTTCAAAATGTGTTTAGTGCATCATCACATTTTAGATTTTAATATCAAAGGATTAACCACCACCATTTACAACCTGTATTCAAGCTGGGTATATCTTCAGATTTCATAAGAGAACAAAATAATTGATAAGAGAACAAATTCTCTGCCCATAGAGTCATTTGTCATGGATCTTAGCTTGATCCCATACCAAAAGTCAAATCCAAAGGATTGGAGCTCTCAACATTACAACAGGACTTAGATTTGCATAAATTTGACAGTATAAGAATGATTTACCTTCAATGCAGCTCTAAAAGGGTATTCGCCTCCATGGGCATTCAAGTTTGAATGCAAGGGTGAGTTGTCTTCCAATGCACATCAATTGGTGATCTACACCTTCCAATGTTTAACAACTATATTTGTGACCTCTTTGCAACTCAACACAATGGTCAATTCTAGCGTTGAAACATCATGAATTCAAACCCTTCAATATTGACTTCTCCCGAAGCTAATTAGTTTGCATCTAACATAGATAATCAACCTGGAAAAATCTTGTGTTCATACCTTTCAACGTAATTATCTATAGTCATGTCCAATTAGCACTCAACTGGTTATTATTACATGTCTTACTGGGTGAGTATAGCTATTGAGAATGCCAATAGAAACTGCCACCACAATTGGGTCAATGATCCACTTGTTGGGTTATTCCTCCAACGCTTCAATGCAGATACCAATCTAACATTTCCACCTTCCTTTAGAACTTCAAACAATAAGATTCCAAAATTTCCCTGCTACTTATACATTTGTATCAACATCCAATGAATGTATTTTGAATCAAGAGAGAAAGAAATGAACCAGAGAATCCATTCGCAAAAGAAATCAACAAAAACATTGATGGATTATACATAGAAGAAGGCTACCAAAACCACCTTTGACTTCCCCAATGGAACGAGAATAAGGGGGCAATTCGTCCTGGATCTATGCTGAATTTTTGGAGGTCGTGTGAGTTCTTCGTTGGATTGGTCGCGTGAGTGAAAAGAATGGGAAACTATTTTGGCATTTCTAATTGGACGGGGCTTTGGATGCTCAAAATGCAGAGTGTTTACATGGGTGAATTGTTTTCGACAGATTACTAGGCATGTGCATATATACCACTGAGTGTGGGATGTGATATATACCAATCACCAGACAAGATACGTGGTGGGTTTGGATTTCGTGAAATCTGCTTAAAAACAGTTTGGATATATAGCGATTTCCTGTGGATAAGAAATAAATACCAGTCAATAAAGACTTCTACGAATAGCCAGCATGCCATACCTCTTTATGAGTAGAGCAAGGATACCATCCTGGATCACGCAAATGCTGCCAATACTAAAGATGATGATGTCGATGAATGAAGTAATTACAGTGTTGGTCAAGAGTGTTTGGATTGCTTGGCTATTTCTCTAGGAGGAAATACCATCGTCTTGGTTGCCTCTGATTTGGTTCCTGTGTATTTGGTTGATCCTTGTGCACTATGACCACCTCTATTCAATATCTGGCACTCTTTTATTGGACAAAATTTGATTGAATCCCACGAAAGGATCTTATGGGATATTGGAGATAAAAAAAAATCTAGAATTGGAATCACTGCAAGATGCACTTCGCTGAAAGAAATCCAATTTACAGGTTGGAATTCAAATCGCAAGTTGATCGATCTATTTTGGAATCAGACAAATCTTTATGCACAATACAAACTAATACTTTTGTGTGAATGGACCACAACTTCTCCATTGTCATGATTTTAGATCTTCTGAGTAATACTTCAATGCCTTTTATTCAAGTATATCTGCGTGGATGCTCAACAATGAAAAAGATACTACGTGGAATCCATTTGATGAACAAGAACACTACATGGATGCCCTCAGTTAATCACACACTCTGCCACGACCTCATATGACTCAGATTACTGTGATTTAGTGCTATCTACAATTACAAATAGAAAACAAAAACAATCTCCAAGTCTCCATGCCACGATTTCGGATCTTCAATAAGTTTTATTCCTCGGAGAAAATAAACGAACAAAACCCTAGAACCTCTGAGATTTCTGAAATCACATCGTGAAAGAAAAAAAGTAATATGCCCTATGATGAAAACAATGTCTTCGTGGATGTCCTATGATGACAGATATCTCTACATGGATGCTCAAACTCGTGCTTCATTTATCTGTTAATGTTGAGGAGGTAGATCAACAAGCTCGATCTTGACTTGAACGACTAACTGAAGGCTAGAAAAACCACTACAGTAACCAATTACACATAGAGAAAATTAAAATATAGTCAACAAAAAATGAATTGTGTACCTCCCATCACAAATCTCCATGCTAGGCGACTCCCAACAAGTAATTTGTAGGTATAAACGTGGCTTCTTTGCATAATTCTGGACTCTTCTTGTGGATATATATTTCCTCATAAACCAATGAGAGATTTACATCACACCTCATCTTTCATGGATTACTACCATGAAGGAACTATTAGGTCACATTTAAGACTCAAGAACGCTCTGATATTTTCATCTTTTTTTCACCATGGATCTGATACCAATTGATAAAACATAAACAATAACAACAACATGGAGGAAAAGGCTCAATAGCCAACACTCTTATGTATTCACTCCAATGTTACATAATTATAGTACAATGGGTGATGCCACCTCATAGAGAGATTTTCTCTAGATCCTAAAATCATGCATGATGACTAGGCTAGGAAATATTAACTAAATCATTAGTCATCACTTGAGGATATATTACTAATATCCTAAACGAATAATACAAATATAGGTGACAATTTAGACTTAGTGATTGGTAAAGGTAATCCATAAGCTAACACTTAGGAATGTACAAGGTATACGAAAACCAGTCTCAATTAGGGAGATTTCAGCAATGCAATTTAAGAAGTGCATGAGAAAAGGTTGTCATATTTATGCCATCCAAGTGACAAATCTGTTGGAAAATGAAAATGATCCTAGCTTAAAGGATTTTTTCGTCTTGCATGATTTTAGAGATGTGTTTGTTGATGAGATACCTAAATTGCCCCCAAGAAGAGAGATAGACTTTTCTATCGATCTGCTTCCTGGTTCAACTCCTATATCTAAGGCTCCCTACCGAATGAGTTTACCTGAATTAATAGAATTAAATATTCAACTACAAGAACTATTGGACAAGAAATACATCCGGCCAAGTGTCTCACCATGGGGAGCACCAGTTTTTTTTGTTAAAAATAAGGACATAACTCTAATATTATGCATCAATTAGATACAGTTAAACAAAATGACGCTCAAGAACAAATACCCCTTACCTAGGATCAATGATTTGTTCAATCAAGTAGGTGGGGCAACGATTCTTTCTAAATTGGACTTAAGATCTGGTGACCACCAGGTTGGAATAAAAGATGAGGACATAAGTAAAACAACATTGAGAATGAGATATGGACATTACAAATTTGTTTTTATACCGTTTGGTCTCACTAACACACCAACAACCTTTATGTGTTTAATGAACAACATTTTCAGTTAGTACTTGGATAAGTTTTTTTTGGTATTTATTGACGATATCCTAGGGTATTCTAAAATAGAAGAAGAACACGAACAACACCAAAGGATAGTACTGGAAACTTTAGGAAAACACAAACTATATGCTAAATTTGACAAGTGTAACTTTTATGAAAAGAAAATACAGTACCTAGGACATGTAATATCTTAAGAAGTTATTGTGGTCGATCCAGAGAAAATAATAGCCATCATGGAATGGCCGATCCCTAAGGATGTAGCGGAAATCCAGTATTTCATGGGAATCACCGTATATTACCGAAGATTTATAGAGGGATTCTCCAATATTTCATACCCTATCACATCTTTACAAAAGAAGGGAACCAAGTTTAATTGGTCAGAGAAATGTCGGGACAGTTTTAATAAGTTAAAGGAACTGTTATCAACCACACCCATTTTAAAGGTAACAGATTTGGATAAAGACTTCACAGTCTGTGTGGATGCGAGTAAAAAAGGTTTGGGAGGCGTCCTAAATCAAGAAGGGCAGGTTATTTGTTATGAGTCCCAAAAACTAAAAGAGAATGAAAGAAACTACGTCACTCATGACTTAGAGTTAGGAGCTGTAATACACGCTTTAAATATGTGGTGACAATATATAATGGGCATTAAATTTATGTTGTTGACTGATAATAGTGGTGTGAATTTTTTGTTTATTCAACAAGACCTTAACGCAAGGAAAGCAAGATGGTTGGCCTTCTTGAGCGAATTTGACTTGGAGGTGAGACACATCAAGGATAAGGAAAACAAGGTGGTTGATGCTTTAAGTAGGATAATTCATGGGTTGTTTGAAATGAACATTAGTAGGGATGAAAGTGATCTTGAGTAGATGATAAAGGTTGTAAGTAATAATGATGAAAATTACATTAAAAAAGTGGTAAATTTACGAAATAATGCAGAAAATTTAGACAAAACAGATCTATGTTTAGACAGAAATGGTCTAATAAGATTTAAAAACAGATTATACATACCAGATTCTACTGAATTAAAGTTAACAGAACAATTTTGGACAAAGTACACAAGAAACCATATTTTGGTCATCCGAGATACCAGAAAACGATGACGACACTAAGGAAGTTATTTTATTGGCCTAATATGAAGGGAGAAACATCATAATACTTATCTAAGTGCCAATATTGTCAACAGGTGAAAGTTGAACACTAGAATCCAGCTGGCCTGTTGCAGCCTCTACCTATGCCGGAATGGAAATGGGAGACTATATCACTCGATTTTATCACAGGTTTGCCTAGAAATAAAAAACAGAATGATTCAATTATGGTAGTAATTGATAATATTAGTAAGTCTTCACACTTTATTCCTATAAAGTCTAATTTTAAATCTATTAACATCGTTGAAATATTCATGAAAGAAATTTTTAGACTACATGGTATTCCTAAAATGGTGATTTTGGATACAGACGTGAAATTCACATCTACATTTTGGAAAGAATTGTTTGTAGGGTTAAATACTAATTGGAATTTCAGCACAAGCTACCATACACAAACGGATGGGCAGATTGGACGAACAAAAAAAATTGTGGAAGATATGCTACGAATGTACGTAAGGATGAAACCATGTAAGTGGGAAGACTACCTGCACTTGGTGGAATTTGCGTACAACAATGGTTACCAGACATCAAATAAGATGAGCCCCTTCGAAGTACTTTATGGAAGAAAGTGTATGACTCCAATTTTCTTGGATAACCCAGTTGATAGACTCATGGTGGGACCCGAAACTCTCTAGGAAATGGAGAACACCATAAGAAAATTACAATAGAATTTAAAAGAAGCATAGGATAGATTAAAAAGTTATGCAGCTATGAAAAGAAGACACTAGGAATTCCAAGTTGGAGACCATGTTTACTTAAAATTCAAATCCAGAAGAAGTTCACTAAATCTAGGAAACTGTTCCAAGTTGGTGCCCAGGTTTTGTGGCCCTTTCGAGATCTTAGCTCAAATTGGACCCGTGGCATATCAACTTGCACTTCCTACAAATTTGACAATTCATAATGTATTTCATGTTTCTTTGTTAAAACATTATGTTCATGATCCTACTTATATGATTGATTGGAACCTGGTGCAGTTGGAACCAGAAAGTGAGTTCCAAGTGGAACGTCTGTGCATTCTAGAAATGAGAGAAATAGAACAACGGAATAGAGTCATCGCCCAGGTAAAACTACAATGGAAGCACTTTAGTCCTGAGGAGGCCACTTGGGAATTGGAGGGAGATCTACAAAAATATCATCCAATCCTGTTCCGACAAAGGAACAAACACTGAGGATAGTTTTGGACTAAAGGGGGAAAGGATGTAACATCTCGAAAAATAAATTATTATTGAAGTCTGAAAAATACTTAGGAATTTATTTCCATTTTTGGTAAATTCGAAATTGGAAAATTTTTGCCATTTATGACAATTCTGAATTTCGAATTTAGTTAAATTGTAAATTTTTTTTGTGATTGTTGGGAAAAGATTTGATTTTTCGAACCAACTCTTTGACTATGACACTTGTAAGAAAAAAAATATTTTTATATTTATTGTTGATAGACAAATGAAGCAGCGAGGTTGAAATCAGCTTACCATGACTCCATGAGTGGGGAACATGTTGTAACTACCTCAGGGATGAATATTACAAGTGGAAAATCAGGAATTTGGCCATTGGAAGTCCCTGAAAGTTAGGGATTTGTAAAGCTGTGAAAATTCCCAAGGGGAAAATAACTAGGCACAAACACTTTTGGCATATATATCATATGGGAGGAGGCACGACATTGCCTAGTATGCTCGGGGGGGAATAATTAACACTTTTTGTTATAAACACTACTTTCTGAGTGTGAGGCAAGGAGAAGTTTCTAAAACTGAATAAGGACTATAGATAAGGAGGAGTTATGGAGTTCACCCTCATGGATTCATGGTAAGGCTAGGGGGTGAACTCAGCAAGTAGTTTGGTTGTTTTGTTCTAAGTTTGAGAGGAACTTGGATGTTCCAATTGTTGTTCGGAAACTTACTCAGATATGTCCATCTACTCTTTCTCTGATCGAATGTTATTTTGATTTAATGGATGATAGAGTACATCTACTAATTTTTTGATGAATTTTTTTGTTGATTAAATTACTAATGTAATGGAATAAATTGTAGGATAAACCCTTACAGTTTAATTATATTCATTGAGTAAAATTTTTGTGTGTGTTAGCTGTGAATGGAACTAAATTATGTAAACATATTGGAGTATGCATCTATGTTAAATGGAACTAGTACTATATTACTTCTAACATCACAGACATGTGATTATGTATGTGTAGGTGATCAAGTGAAGAAAAATTAATTAGACTGTACAAATGCTAAATAAAGTTCTGGAAGTGGACTTGAGATTTAAATATATATGTATAACTATATGGCTATAAGTAAATACACAAAACCGTATTACTTAGTTAAGAATATCAGACTGTGTACATGTCAAAACAAGACTTAGGAAAAAAAAATATATATATATATATATATGATAGGAATATCCATATATATAGAGATATATATACATATATATAACTGATGTACATAAATTTTCATAACTACTTAACATCTAACGACTCATACCATAAGATTATCCATGCTAAATACATGAGAAAAATTGAGTAAATCTTCCATCTTTATGACTATGCCAATATCATAAGATTGTACAGTTCAATTATTTCACAAATGAAGTGCTTTTTTTTGATATACTATAACATAGGAGAGAAAGCTAAGTGAATTAAAGTACATAAAATATGTTCTATCTTCCTGAATCGGACGAGTAACTAAAATAGTATTCACACTCTACAAAACGCTATGATTCACAACTATTAAACAGTGAGAATCATATTTCAATATAAGGTTTGTTTTCTTGTTCATTCATTAACGGTTACAGATATAAATGATGAACTGTCTATAGGAGCCTGGAATAAATATTTCCACGAAGATAACACTTTAGGGAAGAATCGTGTCATTTCTTTGGAACCGAGATTGCATTCTTAAGCGTTGTAAATTAGAACTCAAATACCTTTTCTTGCACATGGTGTTGTGTTGAATCCAAAGACTTCGAATGAAGAAATTCCTGCAAGGAAAACACAAGTCTATAATTAGTAATATCATATTCTTCAACAGAAGTTAAAAACTAGAACATAGAATAATTACCAGACTGATTCATGAAATGAAATTTATCGCAGATCCAATTTATGAATTTTTCTTAACTTGCGATTTTGGGAAGCTGAAGTTTGTCTTCCATTTGCGACATTGTTGAGAACCGTCCATAGGCCTGAATGGGTGAAGTGGACCAAATATTTCTTGATGGGTATCATCGCAGCAACAGGGACCCCATCATTAGATTGGTAATCGAGAGCTCTTAGCAAAAATTTTCAAACAAATAAATGAACAATGACAATCCTTTAAAGAATTTAATAAACCCAAGTGAAAAAGGGGTCATGTTGGTGCAATTATCTACATAAATTATTACCAAACATAAATTATCAACCGGGATTCGTAATCAGTATAGTTGATGCACTAGATGCACCGATAACAGATAGGTTCCTATGTCTGATGAGTATAGAATAAAGAAGAAACAATCAATACCAATAGTGTTTTTTACAACTTTTTAATCTATCTTCCTCACACATCTTAAAGATAAAAAAACAAAACTCATAAACAAAATCCAACAAGAATTTGATCTAAAGGTTTTTGCTCAGGTAACGAATCTATCCATTTACAGGCTCATGAAATAAAAATATGGACTTTGAATCTGTCCCGTGTAGAAACTAAACTAATCATCAATTAACACTTTGTTTTAGGATATCTAAATTCTTCACACAACTTAAAACTTAGAAGAGAAAAACTGATAACAAACTTCTCAAACAAACTGTAAATCAAAAGGTTCTTTCTTAGGTAACAAGTTTGTTCATTCCAGGATTATGAATTAGAGAGATGAACTTAAAATCTTGTTCCCTGTAGCATTTGAAACAACGATCAACAATCCACTTTATCCACTCTTAGAAAGAAATCAATCATAACCCTATCAATGCCAATCAAATCTTGTTCAATACTGGAGGCAATCAATATAATTGAAGGACTTCATTACATGGAGCATGAAGGTGAGAGATGAAGTCTTATGATTCCTGTACCTACTAAGAGAAACACAATCATAAATTCAAAACAATAAGAATTGCATATTTAACAATCACACACATCTATCCAACTGTTGTTAAGTAAATTTCAATCTGTAGAAATAAAAATGGAACTTGTCTACTATGTTCAATGTATAATTACTCAAACTGATTGAAAATCAAACAACTCTATATTGAACTTAAAATTCATTTGAAATCACTAACAACACACAACTGTTACATACTCACACAATCACACAAAGCATATACATGGAGGTTTACCTTAGTTGGGATGGTGGGCCCTTGTCGAACCAACTAGGTACCTCTAAAAGAAACTTATAGAATGAAATCTCTGATAACATGCATCAATTCCATGCGCTGCAATTTATATCATTACTTGAGAAAAACAAAGGTACAATCCACAATCTTCAAGAATCAACCCTACAACATAACAATTCCTCTTTCTTCAAGAACCAATCTTGTAGAATAATAATTCCTCTCTCCGAGTAATCCTTCCTTCATATTTATACAAGGAAATTCAATGGGGATGGATCATATCAAATCCCCCAACTCAGAATTCGTTCAAACTGTTTATGCACAAAATCTGGGTTTTTCACCACATATTACAAATTTGGGTTAAAGATACTTCAATCTATCTCTGTCTATTGTGAATTTTGAGAAACTATTTATGGGGTTTGTAGTTGGATATACCTCCTAAAGACTCATTGGATGTTTTTGTACGACATGCTTCCATCTGCACGAAACTCCAGGTGCAATATGGCAATTTAGAAATATTTGACGATTTTAGGCTAAAACATCCCCCCCTGAGTTGAAGGTCCACACGTGCAATATGGATTGATTATGACACGTGTTTGCATGAAAACACCTCTATGGACAAAACCCATGTACCCAAATGTTGATATTTATCTTTATCATCCCATAAATCGAAGTGAAAATCCAGTACCAGAATGCTGGTACTGGAATCCTGTAGATAGGGTTTTAGTACTAGATTAGCACCGCCATAGCCATGAGTACTAGATTAGCACATAATTGGTACCGTATTAGACACCCATGTAGTACCATATTAATGTTGTTTAAGAGTCAAACGACTAGGATCATACAAAATCAAACATTTAATTGAATTAACTCAAGAAAACTAAACAAACCATGCTTTAATCATAAGTTACCTCTTATGCACATGAATGAGGTCATCAAGTGTATTTATGCAGGAACCTATCAAGTATACACTCATATCATAGTTAGAATAGGCTCAAATAGAGGGTAATATAGGGCATTAGAAATGTCAAAATGGAGACTCAACAAGTCGCATAGTGAAACATAATAAATAAGATTTCAGAACCAAACTTCAGTAGTATATATATATGAAAGGGGAAAATATATTTAATCATGTTTAAACACAGATGGTAATATTTCATTCTTGATGGAATTGCATTAAAAAAGATTTCCGAGCAAAGACTCTTGTATTATATATATGCTGAAGGGAAAATCTCTTTAATCATGTTTAAAAACTCAGACTGTAATATTTCATTCTTGATGGAATGCATTAAATAATATTTTGAACACGGACTTCTATATTATATATATATGTGTGTGTGTGTGTGTGTTGACTGGAAATGTACCAATATTTTTAAAGGAAAAACATAGACACAATATTAGACATTTTTGGTTTCGAAAGAACTATCAAACGATATTTTTCCAAAGGGAAGTCGATTTGATAATTATCCAACATGAGTAAAGAGACTTTTGTGACCTCCCTTTTGTAAGGGAAAATTATTTTACACAATACAGACTAAAGAGAATACTCAATATCTCCAGACAGTCCACGAATTTCAGGGTGATTCCAAAACCCTAAGTCGTGAAGGTATTTCAGGTTAGGGTAAGAACTGTCATCTAATCCCAAATAGAGTTATCACTCATTATAAAACTCATTCGAAAATTTCCTAATAAGATTCCTACACCATGTGATGTCCATGATATGGATAAGATATTCTACACAGTTCGCAAGAACTCACATCCATATCATGTTGTGCAAGATAACAGAGGACCATTACAATATTTACCGAGGGATGATTAATAGTCTGCGTTATTTATAAAAAAAGAAAAAAGAAAAAAAATATGACCGAGGATGAAGCTTATTCGCATTTGTGTTTGTCCCCCTAAGTGAAGAAATAAAAAGAACCAACCCGGGTGACATGGTTGTCGAATTAATGGAAAACTGGAACAACGAAAGGTTATTCTCATAAGAGATCGAACCATAAGTTACCTGAGTCAAAATAAAAATACACTTATTATCTAGAGCCTAGATAGTAGCACCTTGAAATTTTAAGAACAATGAGGATGAAAACCCAATCATCAAAATTATGAAATAATCACAGAAGAAACCCAAAACACGAATGACTTTTCCTACACCCTACAGGAAATCTTGGTAGTGGAGTTTGGGGCAAACATACCTGGTACAAGGGTGAACCAGTTGGATGTGTAACGATATTTTTCCTACATGGAACATGAAGTCTCCCCATCGCCAAAGTTATACACGGAGTGCAGTTGCAGAATTATTGCAGAAGCGATTTCTTTTCGAAGTTACACAACGCAAGAGAAGAAGAACAATAGCCTCGGAAAAACCGATTTCCTAAAGGATTAATGGTGAGAGTTACACATTGTACTTGGACCATGTGATTAGGGTGAGGTGGAATAAACTCATTGGGCACGAAATTCGAACGATGGGCCAAAGGAGTACGCTACAGGAGATAATTCAATGTCACAAACACAGTTATTTAAGTCGTCACAGTGATATCTCTGCGGTTCTTGTCAACATTTATGGTGAAGGGAATGACAGTCCAGTTAGGGTTATGGTTTATTTTCTGGGATGTCTTTTTTCACTTCTTGGATCTTACATACGGGATCGTTGATCCTTACACCAGACTTGGTTACCATGGGGTCATTAAATCAAATAAGAATGAGTAGTGCGTGCCAACTGTGAACCATAACCACCTGACTTTTGATGCCATGTGCACTGAGGTTGTATTAATGACAAATATGTGCAATAGGGACACTTCCCGCATGCAAACTGGAGTGGACCTACACTACCCAATGATCATTGTGTTTACACATTAAAAGCTAAGCTCATGGTAGGTCGTATGAGTTAATTCAGGTAGAATGGGAGTTATAAGGAATACACATATTCATATAATCATTATATGCAAATGAAATATAAAATATAAGATGCATATATACATATAGTCATGTTATGAAAACATAAGGGAATTATCAAGGTATATGTATATTTATATATATGATTGTGTTATACAAGTAGCTTTAAGTCCCAAGTGAAATAATTGTTAGTTAGTAGGTTACTATGTAACATCCCGCTCTGACGCACTTACAAGACTTATTATTTGAGGACACTTTCTCGCAAGTGATCTGGATTTTTATGATGATAAAACTTTTTCATTATGATGCATTAAGTTATATGACAGGATGTTTTTACTACTTTGATGTAGACAGGTGCCGCTGACTCAGTTTCTTTGAGTGTGCAGGGTTTCGGACCTTAAGGATGCAGAGGCATCGGTGGAACTCCCTTGGACTCCGAATTGAGTCAGGGAGTGGGGTATTTGAGTTGTTTCATTACAGTGATATTGTTTTGATTTGATGATATGCTATTGATTTCTGATGTGATTGTTGACATGATCTGACATGATGGTTGATGATGCAGGCTGACGATAGCTTGCCGAC
>ML789605.1:483099-498478 GCA_009831015.1 Picea engelmannii | reverse complement strand
TTTATAAATTTCCTAGTTGTAATATATTTTGCAATAGAAATTTGTATTGTCTTTACCTTATAAGCGAGATTGCAAGATTGGAATTGAATGTATGGCTTTCATTTAGTATTATTGAAATTTTAGAAATGAAATGTTGGGATTTCCTATTGTGGCATTAGTGTAATCTCATGATGTTGAAAGACACACCGGATGGAACGTTCTGAATTTCTGCACAATCATTTACTCGGAGTTAGTTGACAGAGAGATTGTTGAGTCTGGATTTTGTGAACTTGGGCATTCGTTGTCAGAGTCATTTTCACGTGCCTTCCGAAAGGGGCGTATTGTTCTTCACTTTTACGCTATTCTTGTTTGTATTCAGTTAGTTGCTTTGTGGGTTGTGTCGGGCGGGATGTAGACACCTCCATGTTCCTCAGAATAGTCGCCAGCCCTGAGACCTTAAATGGTTAAAGATGATGGGAACCTGGGCTTGAGAGTTGCTTATGTGTCTTGGAGGTCCTAACCTTGCAGGGTAGGACGGGTGGGAGGTCAGTCATATTTAGCAGTCAGTTTTACTTGTCGTGTGATTATCATTTACGCATGTGGTTACGTTTCGTGCGTCCTGGTCATATTCTTATGTTCATCCTGGTTGCGTCGTACTCGTCATCGGGTGACGACGCAGAGTCGAATAGGCTGTCGTTGTTTACTAGCACATACACACACTTCAAAAAAAAAAAAAAAAAAACACCTGTCACTAGAATGGTTGTGTTAACAAGGCGGTTTGTTACATACTAATTCACCCTGTTGTTATGAATAGGGTTGAGTTAGCCATAGATAAATTCTTATAAGTAACTTTCACCTATGACGAAGAATGGTATGTGTAATTTATGTAGTATAGTTAATGAATGCTTGAAAGGTTGGAATGACGAATGATCAACTCTAAGAACCCCTATTAAAAAAAAAAAATGGTAAATTTGGGGAACATTACATGAGGTAAGTGCATGGTGGATAGTAACTACGCACGAGGTAAGTGCATGTTGGATAGACATTGCACAAGGTTAGAGTAGGAATTAGAAGTAAATTTTTCATTAAAAAATAAAATAATTAGACATATTAGACAAGTCAAAACATAATGAGAGCATCATTAAGCTTTAAAGGAGCATATCATGTCTTGTGTTATGGTTTCTTATATGTGTTTTTTTTATAGTTATACTGCATCAACTATAAGTAATTTTCACCCCTCCTCCTTCATTTAAGAGGATTTAAGGTTTTTACATGTAGATATTCTATAAAATCAAAAGAAAAATAAACCATTTAGAATGGTCAAAATGAAAAAGTTAATATCATTTCCTTTGAATAAGATCATAGTGATTGTTAGAAAAATAGTTATACAAGTATTTTTGTTTTCAGTTGAATGGAGATTAATTGTGCATCAAATTTTTTATGACAAAATCCTCCCCTTCTTCCTACTTCACATCCATTCTTTACATATAAAACAAGGGAAATAGTTACAAAGCAAGTAGTTCCCGTACTAAGCAAAGTGAAAAGTATTACACCTAAACAAACTTATGATTATTAATTTCATTGCTTTGATTTGGTATATAATTATAGAATTCCATGGTTGTTAGATACTTTATGATGTCTTTCATTCAATAATATGTTAAAGGTAAATCCCTAGCTAAAAAAAGTTGTGATTTTCAATTTGGTTTCTTCGATTTGGTATACAATTATAAAATTGAATCGTTGTCAAACACTTTACGAGATTTTTCATTCAATAATAACTTCATTTAGAGCTCAGGGTTTCCACTCGGGTGATCGACACAAATTTGAGCTTATACTTACTATTTTTCTCATCACCTTACAAATACATCATATTTTATGATTGTCAACTGATATGGAGATTCAGGTTCAACTTTGAAACCCTTCACTAAGAATCATAGTAGTAAAGGAAAATAAATTAATATGCCTTTTTTTAATATGTTTAATAAAAATAAATTCAATATTCAATGCATGTGTTACCATTGAAGTTGTGTAGATTAATTTTCCGAGGGAAACAACCAAAACAAAGAATGCTAATGACAATAAGTTTGGTAGCACCCTCATTGTAAATTCCCTATACCAAAACCATTTGGAATCAAAATTTTATATTTTATCAACCAAGAGACTAATAAAATCATGATAATGCCTAAAATTCTCCACTTGTTTCTTCGGTTATAATAGACTTTGAATGTTCCATATCAATATTGAGAATTAATTGAACAAAAAAGATACTATCCGGGAGAGACTTGTTATTTGTGATGGATATCAAATATGATCATCTTGATGAGCCTACTAGAGAAACACATCATCAACATCATCTTCAGTGGAACAAAGAAGAAAGATAAATCCATTATGTGGAAAGTTTCTAGACTGTTAGATGAATTGGTAAGGGAAATTGTGATTATTGGAGGATCTAATTACAAAACAACTTGGTCAATAGATAGAGCCCGTGTCTTGTAGTTCTCATAAAAATATTGAAGAATCATATAAATAAAAATAATAGCATCACTTCATCCTACACAACTTTCTGTCATAATCTAAACGTTCTACAAAATGACTCATCTTGAACGATTATTTTCAGGAACATTTGCCTCAAATTCAACAAGAAATTGTTAGATCCGTTGATTTGAGTGATTATTTATTTATAATATGAGTAAACCCAGGGTTTTTCAACATGTTGAATCCATTTATGCATTCAGAAATGGACTTAAACAACAAAAAATCACGATTTTGTGTAGATTTATGTCGTCGGATTCCGGCCAAAAAAAACATTTCGTAGAATAGTTAGACAATGCCCAATTTTCCATGTCGATTTTGAAGTGGGTGTGGAAGCATCTCAATTCAAAATTATCACACCTACCAACGTTCTCTCCATCCATTCGAATTTTCCATGTTGATTTTGAAGTGGGTATGGAAGCATCTCAACTCCAAATTCTCACACCTACCAACATTCTCACCATCCATTCGAAGAGATTCCAGATGGTGTCGATGGTATGATTTACAAGACCAAATAAATAGTTTATTTCAAAGAATATATTTAACTATCAAACTACTTGGATGCCTCCTCCTCCACAATTAAATCTCACTACCAATATTATTATATCATTTTTCATAACGGTGAATCACTCAACTACAAGAATTATGTTGCTAATTTAAGGAATTGGAGTCAAGTAGGGTATGAGTGCGATGATGTCCATGCTCAAACGGAAAAAAATACTACATGTGACCAAATTTGCCATGGTTTTTTGTTGCTATTGCCACACATATCCGTCGCACTTTCCACGAAAGCAAAGACTATTTTTCATGGAACGTTTTTCATCGCTATATCCACGAACTAGTTATTCATGGAAACAATGATGAAATTATCCCTCCAGGTTTACCTTATAAAGCGTGGAAATAGCGACGAAACTTCGTCGCAATAGGGATGAACAACCATGCCAAAGTAAAAAAATTACCAACATATTACGACGTAGATGTCATACATGCGACACAAAACTGTGGAAAGCTGCAATGAAAAAGCACCGCAATAGTGATGAAAACATTTGGAAGAGACAAAATTAATGACACAGATGCTATATGTGTGACGCAAAACTGTGGCAAAGTGCAATGAAATTTCATCAATATTTCCACGCTTGGTCAAAAAAATCCCTTGCCTTACGACAGACTTTCGTCGATACTGCCATCCTTGGTCAAAACAAATTCATTGTCTTACGACGAACTATCGTCGATATTGCCATGCTTCCTTGAAGTTTAAAACAAAGAAAATATAAATGACAAGATGGATGTTGGGATTCGTGATTGAACCATACTCAATATTTTCATGTGTGATTGACCCTTCAAAGGGTATCTTGTGTGAGAAGGTCTTATGAGAGGGGGTTTTGGGACTTATTAGGGGTCTTTCTTAGTGTACCAAAAGGGAAACCCAATGAACCTTGGGATTAAGGGGAAGATAAAATACATTCCCTTGAATGAATGGTTTTAATTGAGATATTGGGGCTCTGAACTAGAGGTCAAAAACACTTTGGTAGGTGCCTCCCAGGGGAACAATATGGGAGATGTGTTTTTTTTTAAATCTATCACTATCCTTGTGAGAGTGGGCCAACCCTTTACTTGTCCACTTCAATGCACTCACAACCATTAATCGATATTAATATAGAATGGTCCCAATAATTACCTTGAATATCAAACTTAACCTATTAATGTGAAGGGATAGTCACAGCATGAGTTTAAAGGCATTCACACCCTTTCAAAAACTATGTTTGTAGCCTTGTGGTTGAGTCATTCACTTACCAAAAAAATGAATGTTACTCACACTCATATGAATGAAAGAAATCAATTTTTTTCCCATGAAAAACGTTGTAATGCTTTGAAAGAATGGTACATCACAACAATGGAGCACGTGTTTAAACAAAGACACTTACACCTATTCAAGTAAAGATAACTCACCCTATTCAAATGAAGGTACATGATACCATATAAATGAAGAGAAATGGAAATGTTTAAATCGAAGGGTAGTTCACACAAAATCAGGTTAGTGTGATCACAATGTTTTGAAACGAAGGGTGATCACACTACTCTAGGTGATAGTTTCTCACACCACCCTAAATGAAGGATTATTTCACTTGTTGAAGTCAGGGTACTCACATTAATTCCAATAAATCACAAGACATACCACTATAAATGAGTTGGAATCACACATGATGAAGGGGAGATAGTAAATATGTCACTTGGAGTAATGCAATTTGGTGGGAAGTAGAATAGCTAGTAGTATATGTTATAGTCTTAATTTCCACCCTACATGCTAGAAGGGAATCCAAAAAAAGATGAAAGTCAAAATACATTTCTTGGTCAAGATTTAGGAATTTTTTTTAGGGTCTTCACATGGAATATAGGAGAAAACATGCAATTATAGTCATTGGTCATTCATAATGAAATAAGCGATGATCCCTGCAACTTCTATATTTGCAAATTTATGAAGAGGTAAGTGAGCAATCAGTTGTATCTTTGTGGCATGGGGCTAGAAAATCATAGTATTCAAGTTTCTAGTGGGTTCCAGAAGATCTAGAATCTCTCCCAAGCCTCTTACAGAGATATATATAAATAAGGAAAGTCTTGACAAAGAGGGGGAAGAATATTTTGCAAAGTTATGATGTCCAATTATAGATGTGCTTCTCCAGTCACAATAGCCACAATAAAATTTCCTAGTCAGATTGAGAAGATGAGAAGGCATTAGGAGCAAGGAGAAAAGAGAAATGATTTCACATCCAAGGTATTATGTTTTATATGTTTCCTACATGTTAATAAATAAATCATTGGTTTCCCCTAAATGTGTTTGTATTTGATTTGTAAATGCTTAGATATAATCTCGTGTTAAATAGATTAGGATAGATCTAGTGATTTGGATTTTTGTAACATTAGGAGAGAAAGTAGATCAATATTTGTTTGTCTTCTCATGTGTAGGAAGCAGATTATAGAAGCTGGAGCTAGATATCAGGAGGTGTATCAACCAAATATGTGAGGAAATCGTTGGTCATAAGGTATGCTTACTATTCTTCTTGCTTAAAAGAAAAATATTTTGTTTGCATCTAGCGAAACCATTAGAATTCTATCCCCATTGTATGTCTAGTATCAATAGGCAGGTCCTAGGGAGATGTAAGCTACCATACTGGTGATATTTGTCCAATAACAATCTAGGTAGATTAAATGTTTGGAATGTAGAAGGCCAAATGATTTGGCATTAAAAAATTCTCCAAGGGGAATTAGAAGAGACATAATATAGCATATAAATTTCCAAACAATGGATTCAACCATGGGAGTGGATGGGGGACATAATTAGAATCAGGTTAATAGGGATCTATGGAATTAAGTGGATCATCTCCCACCATGATTTTATAATTATTATGATGTGGGGTATATTGAAATGAATTACTTATATCCTCATCATCCTTGATGTGGGTACTACCAAAAGAAAATACATAATACACATGATTGTAAAAACATAGTTACTATGAATGCAAGAAATAGAAAACCTTCCATAATTTGGCCACTAAGGCAATGCATGATTCTACTAGTATATATAGTGGAAGATGAAATCAATTTTTTTTTGAAAAGTTTTCTATAGATAATAGACAATGATAAATCCACAACAAAGTTAAGGGAGGTCCTTGGGCCGATTTTTGAGTCACCAATAGAGGCACAAGATAGGCCCTTAAACCATGTCCAGCGAACAAGGTATCGAAAATAATTTATCTTAAATGCATTGATTTAATGATATGAAGTGTGAGAATTTATGCTCAACTTCGGGTTGGATGTTAACATCCTACTGAAGTAATCATGGGAACTCATGGGATGACCAAATTGGGTCTACTTGTCATTCTAGTGGTATTTGGTGAGCCAATCACACATCTTCCCCATTTTCAAATTGGATATATGGAATTTTATCTCGATTGTGTGAATATTTATACTTACCTTGAGTTCATTGACATAGTAGATGACAAATATCCATACCTAGTATTGTAATGGATTGATTGGGAATTTGATAATGATGTCATTTGTTAAGAAGGGTTATTGGATGGTATATACATTGTATTTAATGTAGGGAAATACATTTTTTAAATAGATATAAGAAGTATTGGATGACTAGGATAGTTAGAAGACTACATTAATCTCACAATAGGATAGTTGGCAGACTACATTAATCCAACTGCTAGTGGAAATTTGAGTTGGAGAATAGTATTCTCCTATGCCATTTATTCCAAAGTGTGTGTCCATTAATTTTGGGTCACCCGGGGAGTATGAGAATTAATTGACACAAATATGCACACTACAAAATTCCATTAAGTGGATTCATGTAGAGATTAAAGATAAACTAGTGTTTAATGACACAACTAATGCCACAAAGTTTATGGATCACATAACTTAATGCATCATGTTTGAATAGAGGGTATAAACATTGTATATGACTTTGGTATATATCCTTGAATGATATCACTTTGGCTGTAACGCCCCCGACCATCAACCCCATGATGGGGCCAACGCTACTACACGGGAAAACACTTCTGGAACACATTATGCATTCTAATGAACTTAAAATGCTTAATTACAGTTAAACACAGAATTACTACTATCATTTCAGAATTAATGGAAATAACAATAATTCATATGCACAACAAAATACATGATAACATTGCAAGAATCACAGGTATGCAATTTAATTAATTACAGAATTACAAAACATAGTGACACTTATCTTTGAAACTATCACACACCACCAACTGCATGTAGACCTTCCAGGAACCCCCCAGCCTTAGAACAAGCTGCTCATCACTCTCAACAGTAGGTCACCCTCGAGTTGGGACTAAGCTCCATCGGGTAAGGAATCCTAGGTTACGTAAGGTTTACAAGAAGAATACACATAAAAGAAAGAGGATTCTCTCCCAGGAACCACTTATGCCCATTGCCCACAGACTCTCCTTCCCCACATGCCTGTCCCACCCTAGGAGTATACACCTTCTTTGTCACCTAGACAGTCCTTTGTCTGCTAACCTCCCTTGCCTTCGGCTTTAGCAACAGGCCAGACCGGAAATCTCTGAGCTCTGTGGTAGCTACAGGGTTCCTTCCAGGAGCTCTCTCCTTCCTCCGCGCACTCTCTCACCTGGAGAGAGTCTCTCACAGGCTTGGTAAAACCTGCCTCTTCAAAAACAATCACCTCCCTCACCTGGAGAGAGGTTACACATAGGTCATACAACTGATTTCCTTAATCTCGTTACCGTACAAAGCAAAAAAACAATAAGGCTCAGCAATGAACATACAACAATAGCAAACCACACCCAGCCAAGAACTGCATGGCCACCACAGTCAACTGGGACACTAAACACGGGTTTCCCAAACAGATGACAAACATACACTTCAACCCAACCAGGCTCAACAATTACGGGACATTCATTTTCCCAACCATCCATACAGAACAGACTCACGATTCTGGGTTTCGGGGATGCATGTTAAGAAATCCATGCGAATGTTGAATAGAGACTCGACGATTTTTTGATAGAGGGTGTACTGGCTCCTCCAGAAATCAACACAGGCCTTTTCGGTTTTCAGAGTTGCGTGAGGGTATTCTTGCAGAGGTCATACGGGATTCCTGATTCAGAGAGTCGATGGTAGAATGGAGGAGGAACCCCCAACATGGCTCAACTAAACAGTTTTAACTGCATGCGCTTGGGTTGAAACTTGTCACCCATGAATCTCTTTCCTTCCCATTTGGAAGTCACTCGTCCTTCCAAAGAAATTAGGATAAAACATCACATCTAAACAACTTTGGAATAGTAATAATTTAAGATTATTCTCAAAGGTTTAAGCCCCCTCAGCTTAGCCCCTCTTCCAAAATCTCAGTCCCCTCTCCCTTACCCAGGCTTTGTTGATTCTTATTCCCCCATCACTCATTCATCGTGGTCTGTCCGCACATAGAGATGTTTTGTATTAATACTGTGCATAATTACATGTACAAAAAATCAGGCTCCTGGCCTTCAACACTTAGGCTCCCTGGCCTAATAACACATAAGCCCACTAGCTTATATGACTTGGCTCACCAGCCTATAAAACATAATTACAATTCATAATGAAATATTTATACTTCATAGACATGATTTACAACAAGGCTCAACCTTGGGGACATTACAATCTGCTCCCCTTATTTTTTCACTATCCTTAGTGCAACTTTACACTGCATCTGCAAGCTTTTCAAAATTTTCAAAAATATGTGGGTACTCTCCCCGCATAGCATCTTCATGCTCCCATGTCGCGTCCTCAGGACCGTACCAGGTCCACTGGACCTTTACAAGCCCTATATCTTGATTCTGGAGCTGTTTGTTTTTCCTATCCAATATGCGCATAGGATGCACTTGCAGAACACCTTCTTGTTCCACCTGAATTACATTCCAATCGATAACATGATTAACATATAGTATATATTTCTTAAGCAATGAAACATGAAACACATTATGTACAGTCATGGATGCAGGTAATGCAAGCATATATGCAACTCGCCCAATCCTTTCCAGGATTTCAAATGGTCCACAAAATTTGGCTGCCAACTTGGTGCAACTTCCCATCTTCAAGGAACTCCTGTTAGATTTCACTTTCAGGAAAACATGATCACCCACTTTGAACTCTCTGTGGGTTCTGTTCTTATCAGCATAACTTTTCTTCCTGTCCTAGGCAGCTTTCAAATTCTGCTTAATTTTTATCATTTGGTCCTCCATCTCCTTGAGAAACTCTAGCCCAACTACTCTTTTATTAGCTAGATTATCCCAACTCACTGGAGTATTGCACTTTCTTCCATAAAGTGATTCAAATGGGATCATCTTCAACGATGCATGATACCCATTGTTGTAGGTGAATTCTACCAAGTGTAAGTAGTCTTCCCATCTTGATGGTTTGTCCATCAGATACATTCTCAGTACGTCTTCTATTACTCTGTTCACCCTATTTGTCTGTCCATCATACTCGAAATGATAAGCTGTACTAAAGTTCAAATTTGTTCTGAATCCTTTGAACAATCCTTTCCAGAAATTCGAATTGAATTTTGGGTCTCTATCGAACACAATCGTTTTAGGCATTTTGTGCAATCGTGCCACTTCCCTTATGAAAATATCAACAACATCTGTTGCCTTATGAGTAGTTTTCGATGGAATAAAATGGGAAGATTTTGTAAGCTTGTCTGCCACCACCATGATCGAATCATGTAGCTTGGTTTTTCTAGGAAATCCTGTAATAAAATCCATCGTTACTACTTCCCACTTCCACTGAGGAATGGGTAAAGGTTGTAGCAACCCTGTTGGGTGCCTATGCTCAGCTTTAACTTTCTGGAACTCTATACATCTAGCGATGTATTTAGTAATCTCTCTCTTCATACCCAGCCAAAAGTAATGGCTCTTGATCGCTGCTATTGTTTTATGATATCCAGGGTGCCCTGCATAAGGCACATTATGCATCTCTTGCAAAATCATTTGTTTCAATCACTAGACATTGCGTACAAATATTATGTTCTTGTATAGCAGTATTCCATCTATTTCCAATTTATAAATTTCCATCTTCTGTGGCATCTTACCCTATTGTAGATTGGCTACCAATTCTCTATACTGCATATTTGCATTTGCAGCCTCCATAATTCTGCTTTTAATATCAGTTTGATACATGCTAATGGTTGTAACATCTAATTCATGCACCCTCCTCATGAGTGCATTAGTCACTTTATTCTCCTTTCCTTTGATATACTTGATCTCAAAGTCGTACTCACACAGAAATTCCAGCCACCTACTTTGTCTAGTGTTTAAGGTTGGCTGATCAAACAAATATTTCATACCGTTATGGTATATTCTAAGTTCAAACCTCCTTCCCATGAGGTAATGCTTCCATTTGTTTAGAGAATGAACTATGGTTTCCAAATCCAAGTCATGGGTTGCATAGTTCTTCTCACGCTCTTTTAATTTCCTGGACTCATAACAGATTATGAATCCATTCTGACTGAGGACCCCTCCCAGTCCTTCTTTGCATGCATCAGTCCATACTATGAAATCTGCATTTGGGTCTGCAATCCTCAGGATTGGAGCACTGGTTAATAACTACTTCAATCACTCGAAACTTGCCTCACATCCCTCTGTGCAGTGAAACTGCTTCCCCTTTCTTTGCAAGGAAGTGATAGGGTGATCTATCTTGGAAAACCCTATGATGAACCTTCTGTAATAACCAGCCAATCCCATGAAGGATCTAACTTCTATTACATTCCTTGGTGTTGACCATTCTCTAATGGCTTCAATCCTCTCAGGGTCTACCGCTATCCCATCCTTCGAGATAATATGTCCCAAGTAATGGATCTACTCCTGATAAAATGAGCACTTATTCAGCTTGGCATACAGTTGGTGCTCTCTTAGCACATGCAACACCATCCTCAGATGTTGTTCATGTTCTTCTTTGGTCCTGGAATACACCAGAATGTCATCCAGGAAGATGATGACAAACTTGTCTAGATAGTTCTTGAATACTCCATTCCTCAAGCTCATAAAAACAACAGGTGCATTTGACAGTCCAAACGACACCACTATGAACTCGTAATGACCATACCTTGTTCTAAAGGTGGTCTTGTTTATGTATTCATCTTTTATTCTTACTTGGTGATATCGCAATATTAGATCTATTTCCGAAAAGATCTTTGCATCCTTCAACTGATCGAAGAGATCATCAATCCTCGATAGAGGATACTTGTTATTCACCGTTACTTTGTTCAATTGCCTGAAATCGATGCACAATATCAAAGTTCTATCCTTCTTCTTTATGAACAGGACTGGGGCACCCTAAGGTGACATGCTTGGGTGTATATACCCCTTCTTTATAAGTTCTTCAAGTTGTAGCTGCAACTCTTTCAGTTCTGGCGCACTCATCCTGTAAGGATCCTTTGACACTGGAGTTTCTCCAGGGATCAAGTTCACAGAGAAATCGATATCCCTTTTCAGAGGTAGTCCAGGTACTTCCTAGAATACATATTTGAAGTCTTTAAGTACCTCATGATCCTCAATACTTGACACCTTATCCTCAATACTTTGACATGGGCTGCAAATAATTGATAGCCTTTATTGTAGCACTTCTTCAGCTACATTGCTGAGATTTCTCTAATAGTAACAACTCTAGGAATTCCTTGGATGGCTCTCTGATTCCCGTATTCATATAATCAAGTGAATGCCTTGTTCCGATAGTTCAATATGGCATGGTGCTGGTCCAACCAGTCCATCCCAATTATACAGTCATAAGAGCCTAATGGAAAAATGTTCAAATCGGCCTTTGTGCTCAGTCCATTCATGTCTACAGGATAGGACTTAACTAAATCCATGACTTTCCTCTTGGTTCCTATATCTAGCTACACTAACCAAGACTTTTCATGTTTGCTTCTTATCAAATGAAAACTTTCTACCACTCTAGGGTCTATATAACTATGGCTAGCCCCTGAATCAACTAAACTAGTAAATGGTTGGTTTTTTAACATACCTTCTACTTCAATCATGTGTGACTGATACTCATCTTGCTTGTTGTCTAGGGATGCGTAGATTCTTGGAATTCTACTGCCCATGTCCTCCACTGTTTCATCCTGCTGAACATTGTGGAGAACTCTTACTTTATCATTTATGTGGAGGCAATCTCTGTACCTACGGTTTTCTTTACAACCCCAACATTCCATAGGTGGTGGCCTTGACATGTTCCCACTCACTTAAACCTTCCTGGGCTCTCTAAGAGACGACTGTTCTTGATGACTGTTTCTGAAAAAGGGGAGCTTATTTCCCTTCTGCCTATGTTCTTTCTTCAACTTTTTCTGGTCATCCCAAGCCTTCCGAAAGGTAGGATTTTCTCTTTTTTGTTCAAATAAGAACTTCGCTCTTCTTATCATTTCTTCCATAGTCTTTGGGTCATCATACAGAATCTTATCCCCAATAGAAGGTGATAATCCACTCAGGTACCTCTGAATCTTGACAGACTCATCTTTGATGAACGGAACATACTTCAGTAATTCCAAAAAATTTCATTCATACTCATCAATGGTCTTGTTGTCTATCTTGAGTTCAAAGAACTCTTTCATCTTTCTATCATAATATATTTTAGTTAAGTATTTCCTCTCGAAATACCTCTTGAATTCTTGCCATGTGATGTCCCTTTCCCTGATGTGATGCAGCTGCACAAGTTGATCCCACCACATGGATTCCTTTCCCTTCAGTTGATACATGGAAATCCTACCCTCTGCATGAGAGGAATAGTTCTACAGTTGAAAGTATTTCCTCATACCCAATAACAAAGTTTCGGCATATTCCTCCTTATTATGTTCTCCATCGAATGTTGGAGGCTTGATCTTGTTCATTTCCCCTTTCAATTCATCCATCCTAGATCTCCTATGGTTTTTGGTAGGAGATGGGCTTGAACTACTGTGTGCTTCCCTATTGGAATTCTTTGGGGAGCGACGACGATGTCTGCTGACACTCCCTGATCTTATTTTCTTCTCAGGGGTCTTGCGACTCTGTGTCTTGCTTGAGTCACTCTCCTTTTTCAATTTCTTTTCTATTCTTTCCAGATTTTTCAACATCCTTAAGTTGAATTCACCCTGCCTATCCCTGACTTTCATGAGCTTTCAACTATCATCTCAGTGAGCCTCGGAATATTTCTACAATATTTCGATGATTTTCATCAAATGTCCTTCCTTATCCATCTCTTTTCCTTGCCCATTAGAGTTTGACCCTTCAACTCCCAAGTTGACATTTCTTCCTTCTCTTTCATTCTCTGAATTGGAGGCAATTTGCACCTCTTCCATTCTTTTCTCTGAATGACAACCCTATTCGGTTCTGGCACTAGCTAAGCTTCTGCAAACACACGTGCATACAACAGGGATTTGTCAGGTTGTCATTCTTAGCAAATTCCAAACATTCAAAACCATTCTGGTTTAAGAAAATGCTTGGACTTCACAAATTTTCCAAGTTCTGCTCGGCTCTGTAATTTTTGGGTGATAGCTCCCTCTTTCTCCCTACCCTCGTAACCAAAGGTCATGACCAATGCTAGACTACTAGGTGCTACTCAGGCTTTCAACCTTCGAAGAGTTTAAGGTACACACATATATCTCCCAGAGTTTCGATTTACCGAATTTGTTGAAATCGGGTGGATCGATGGTCCACGTTTACCCAACATTCAATGGTAAAAAAAAAAAAAACCCCAATATAGTTCTTCTGTCTTCGAAGATTTCGGGACTTCAGAACTTCGTGTTTCAGGTTTTTGGTAACCGGGAGTTCATGATGCAGCGACTCCAAATCTCTTGACACTTCAATCCCCACATTCCGATACACGATTTCTTGTATGAGATCCAACGAGCCTCGATGATTTGGATCTAACGGTCCAGATCTTTTTGGAGTTTTGTGAACCAGGAGTTCATGATGCAACGAATCCAAAGGGTTTTAAACCTTGTGCACGTTCTCCAGATTTGACGGTTGTGAGGGTTCTCCTTTCCTCTCAAACAGATTCTATGGCTCCAACACTTTTGGTGTGGAGTTCTCTCTCTCCCTGTGGCCATATACCACATCGGCTGCAGTTTTATAATATCGCTACACCTCCTGAGCTTTGTAACATGGACAAGTAGTCTACTGACACTCAAAAACTATCTAAGGTCTGAAATTAGTCCTCCAGACTCAATTTCTTCTCAAAACCTTGCTCCAAAGACCACTTATCCGGCCCATCCAGGCTCAGCGTTGACACTAGGCTCTGATACCATACTGTTGTTGGAAGATTGGTTGTTGTCATTGATGTCAACCCTAGTCATGGGTTTTGGAGCACAAGATTGATGAAGGTATTTGGACATGAAAGAAAATGCACATGCAGATACAACATCCATTGATGGATAGTATACATCATGCTGTTTCCAGTGGTATGTGGCACGTCACATGGATCCTCATGGTTGAGGAGAAATGAATTTTTGAAGATGACAAGGTGAATTGAAAAAGGAAGTACATGTAGGCCCTGAAAATAATTAAATAAAATAATTACAAAATAAGAAAGTGTCAGGTCGGCCCTAATGTTAAAAGGAAGTGACATAAATGGTAAAAATAAATATCATTATACATTCATTTGATACAGGTCAAATTTCAGAGGGAAGAAGAAGTAAAAGAAGGTTGGATTTCAAGGGAGGATGAAGTCTTTTGGTGATGTGTTCTAAGGTATGTTATTTTCAGGTCATCTTACCATTTTTGCTATAACTTGTTTTATAGAACGATTCAGATGGTGAAATCACTATGGTATTGAGAAGACATGTCAAGGTACCTTTGGTAAAAATTTCAGCTCTTGATTCGCTATAATTACGGAGATACACTATGTGGAATATAGGGTTTATCACCAGTCCTGAAACTAGTCAATAAACAGGTGTTCCGGGTAAAACAGTCATAACGTTTTCATACAGACTCCAAATGTAGTGGGACCACTTCCATTGGAAAGAGTACAGACTGTCGTTGCTTGTATGCTAGTTTTAGAATCATATGTTAAATATTGAGCATGGGGCATGCTGTACAAGTTGGGTCTTCTGAATAGACCAGAATTGAATAAATTTTTATTATCTCTCATATATTCTTGGGTGGAAGGAAGGGGCAAGGATAGAGAGTTAAAATCTCTCTTGATATTGGAGGATTGTACCTTCCTCTTGGATTTTTATCCCTCCCTTTACATTTGGAAGTTGTAGCTACCTTTGGAAGTCATTACTTCCCTTGAACAAAAAATATTGATTATTTCTCATATATTGTGCATGGTGTATTGTGGTGTATTGGTGTAACTCTTATACTATTGTGTATTT
>ML789605.1:448003-459519 GCA_009831015.1 Picea engelmannii | reverse complement strand
TACCCCACTTAAATGTTCAAGTACAAGATGATTCCAAATGAAAATGTCTCCTTGGTATATATAGGAGACTAGGAGGTATAATTACAACTAATGGAATAAAGCTGACATAAATAAAATAACATTACTAATCTAATATGCCCCAACTAAGGGGTAATAGGCCAATATTAGGGCTTAACATTCCCCTCCCATTGAGACAAGACAAGTGTTTTCCACAACGCTTGACTAACTCTTGATGCTTCTGTATAAAAGACTCATCTTCCCAAGTGGAATATTCAGCTGGTAGTTGTTGATACTTAGAGGGGGTGAATCAGTATCAAGTAAAATTTGAAACCTTTTTCAACTTATACTTAAACCATTCAACTATATCCAATGAGAAATGAACAATAGTATAAGAGTTACACCAATACACCACAATACACCATGCACAATATATGAGAAATAATCAATAGTTATTGTTCAAGGGAAGTAATCACTTCCAAAGTTAGCTACAAATTCCAAATGTAAAGGGAGGGATAAACCTCCAAGAGGAAGATAGAACCCTCCAATATCAAGAGAAAGTTGAACTCTCCATCCTTTCCCCTTCCTTCCACCCAATAATATATGAGAGATAATAAAACTTTACATTAAATCATCACCATCAACCAATCATCACATAGAACCTGATAATGCTTCCTGAGACTTCTTCAATTTCTGAAATTCTTCAATTCTTGGAGTACTTTGATCTTGTATATAATATTACTCAATGTATTCTTTGAAAATCCTCCAAGTTTCACTCCTTGAATCCTCCCCAAAAAGAAGTTATAGAAATAATGGTAGATTTTATTCAATTCTGGTCTATTCAGGAGACTGAACTTGTAAAGAATGCCCCGCACTCAATGTTTAACATACAATTCTGAAACTCGCACAAAATAAACTAAATTTTGTTCTCTTGCAAATGAAATTTCTTCCATATCATTTGGATTCTCGATGAATAAGTTATGATTGTTTTACCCGGAACACCTATTTATTGACTAGCTTCAGGACTGGTCACAAACCCTATCTTCCATAGAGTGTATATCCATAATCGTAGTGAATCAATAGATGCAATTTTTACCAGAGGTACCTTGATGTGTCTTCTCAATACCATAGCGATTTCACCATCTGAATTGTTCTAGAAAAAAAATTATATAAAAAATGGTAAGGTGACCTGAAAATAACATACCTTAGAACACATCACCAAAAGACTTCATCCTCCCTTCAAATCCGGCCTTCTTTACTTCTTATTTCCTCTGAAATTCGAATTGTATCAAATGAATGTAAAATGATGTTTATTTATACCATTTATTTCACTTCCTTTTAACATTAGGCCCGACCTGACACTTTCTTATTTTGTAATTATTTTCTTTAATTATCTTCAGGGCCTACATGTACTTCCTTCTTCAATTTACTTTGTCATCTTCAAAAATTAATTTCTCCTCAACCATGAGGATCCACTTGATGTGCCACATACCACCACAAACAACATGATGTATACTATACATTCATGGGTGTTGTATATGCATGTGCATTGTCCTTCATGTCCAAATACCTTTATCAATCTTCTAGTCCAAAACCCATGACTAGAGTTGACATCAATGACAACAACCAATCTTCCAACAATCTCCCCCTTTGTCATTGATGGAAACCCTCATGCTCCCCCTATCATCATGATCCCAATTTCTCTCCCCCTTTGAAATCAATGGCAAAGGTTAGGGCTGCTCCCCCTGAGTTTAATGGAAAAATGTAACTCTCTTCTTTGGGGCTGCTCCCCCTGAACATGTGGCACTCAATAATACTTCATCGTTCTTTTTGGTCTTTGGGACTTTTTCTTTCTTAGAATATTTTTTTGTGGCTTCTGTCTTCTCTCTCTTCTTTATGTCTAGGATGTATATGTTGTTCGATCTTCTTGTTGCAGTTGCAACCAATCTTCCTTAGTTATTTTCTCTGATTTTACATTTTCAGGAATCAAACGTAAGAGTGTATCCTTGATCACATGTTTTACTAACACTGACGAGATTATGATTCAAGTATACAACCAATAGAACATTCTTTTCTTTTACATTTTTTCTTCCAAGATCTACTACACCTTCTCCAAGTATTTTGACAGATGATTCATCTCTAAATGCAACATTTCCACCCTTTCTCTTCAAGATGATGAATTTGTCTTGATCCCCGATCATGTGTGAAGAACATCCACTGTCTATGTACAATTCATATTCTTCTTTACATTCATCAATGGTCAATGCCATTCGACAATCTTCATTGTTTGGAATCTCTTTCCTTCTCCATACTGTGGTTGGCATAGGGACATCTTCATTCATATATTTGCAATCTTGTTCTTTGTGACCAAGATAATTACATTTGTACCATGCAATATTTTTGTCCATCAATGGGGAAAATGAATTGTAAATTATGTTGACAAATCCATGATTATTTCCATATCTTCTATTTACACCATTCATGTTTCTTGTGCATGTCTTCTTTTCATTGATTATGCAATTAATTGCCTTATGTCAAAAAACAAATTCAAGTATAACAATGACCAAGAAATAAATTTTGATACCTTGGAGTAAGTGGGCTTCTTTGTGATGTAGTCCATATGGGTTCATGATCTATTCTTCTGTAGTTTCCTTCATACTGATTGAAGTTTCTTTCATTCCTGAAGGTAGGACGTCTTCTTGGATATTCATCTATTTTGTAATCATTCCTTATTTCTAGTATCCTGGTCCACTTCTCATCAACTGTCTGTGTAGCTCTTTCTTCAACCTTCTTGTTGGTATTTGCATCTTCTTTGTATGAAGTTTCACCCATGCATCTAATATTTGTTAAGTCTTTTGGCATTTGAGAGTTTATTAAGCTCTTCCTCAATGAGACAACTTCTTGTTCAAGTTTATCACAATCTTCTTATTTCTTCATCATTTGGACATTCCTTACTTCTCTTATTCTTCTTTCTTGTTCGAGTAGAGTTTTCAAGGAAATGGATTCTTCTCTTAGTTTCTCAAAGTCTTCTAATTATTTATTCAAGATTACAATTGTCTTTTCACAACTACCCAGTTCACTTCTTAGTTTTCTTTGCATGTCTTTGAGCTTGCTATCTTCAATCTCAATATGCTTCAATTTTTTAAGATTCTCATCTTCTTGTTGAAAAATATTTTCTTCATGATTTTCTTCTTCATTGGAATTTTCTTCTTCAGTGTCATTTATTTCAATATTTGGATGAGGACATTCAAATTCAACATGACCTACTCCTTCATAATTAAAGCAAAAGCACTGACCTCTATTTTCTTCTTTGAAATCTGAGATGTTGCAATTTTTTTCAACTTCTTCTTCTTCTTCTTCTGCGTCTTCCCTTACATAAAGGTCTTGTAGCTTGTCCCAAATATATTTTTATGATGCACATGATCCTACCTTGGATTTCACTTAATCTGACCATCCATCCAGGATGGTATCTATTGCCAATTTGTTGTTCCTTTTTGCTTCCTTCTGAGCTGCAGTCTTTGGTTTCTTCAAAGCATTGTATCCTGAAGCAATTGAGAACCAAACATCTGCCCCAAGAGCTTTCAAGTAAGTTTCCATTCTATTACTCGAGTATTCAAAATTTTTTCCATCTAATGTTGGAATCCCATTTGGAATTTTGTCTTCCATTTCTTTTTAGGATCTTCCTTCCAGTGGTTAAACTATATTGAAGGTAACCTGCTTTGATACCAATTGTTGATACTAAGAGGGGCTGAATCAATATCGAGAACAATTTAAAACCTTTTTCAACTTATACTTAAACCATTCAACTATATCCAATGAGAAATGAACAATAGTATAAGACTTACACCAATACACCACAATACACCATGCACAATACATGATAAATAATCAATAGTTATTGTTCAAGGGAAGTAATGACTTCCAAAGGTAGATACAGCTTCCAAATGCAAAGGGAGGGATAAACCTCCAAGAGGAAGATACAATCCTCCAATATCAAGAGAGATTTGAACTCTCCATCCTTGCGCCTTCCTTCCACCCAAGAATATATGAGAGATAATAAAACTTTACATTAAATCATCACATAGAACATGATAATGCTTCCTGAGACTTCTTCAATTTCTACAATTCTTCAATTCTTGGAGTACTCTAATCCTGTAAATAATATTACTCATTGTATTCTCTAAAACTCCTCCAAGTTTCACTCCTTGAATCCTCCCCAAAAAGAAGTTATAGAAAGAATGGTAGACTTTATTCAATTCTGGTCTATTCAGGAGACCGAACTTGTACAGAATGCCCCATGCTCAATATTTAACATCCAATTATGAAAMTCAAACAAAAGAAACTGCAGTCTATACGCTTTCCAATGAAATTTTTCCCATATCATTTGGATTCTATATGAAGAAGTTATGACTATTTTACCTGGAACACATGTTTATTGACTAGCTTCAGGACTGGYCACAAACCCTATCTTTCACATAGTGTATCTCCATAATTATAGCGAATCAAGAGATGAATTTTTTTCCAGAGGTACCTTGATTTGTCTTCTCAATACCATAGAAATTTCACCATATGAATCATTCTAGAAATTTTTTTATAGAAAAAATGGTAAGATGACCTGAAAATAACATACCGTAGAACAAATCACCAAAAGACTTCATCCTCCCTTGAAATACGACCTTCTTTACTTCTTATTTCCTCTGAAATTTGACTTGTATCAAATGAATGTATAATGATGCTTGTTTATACCATTTATGTCACTTCCTTTTAACATTAGGGCTGACCTGACACTTTTTTATTTTGTAATTCTTTTCTTTAATTATCTTCAGGGCCTACATGTACTTCCTTCTTCAATTCACTTTTTCATATTCAAAAATTCATTTCTCCTCAACCATGAGGATCCACGTGACGTGCCACATACCACCAGAAACAACATGATGTAAACTATACATTCATGGGTGTTGTATATTCATGTGAATTTTCCTTCATGTCCAAATACCTTTATCAATCTTGCGGTCCAAAACCCATGACTAGGGTTGACATCAATGACAACAACCAATCTTCCAATAGTAGTTTCCTCCATTTAATGAGATACTCTGAAATGGATCTATTCTTCAGCTGGAGAATTCTTGTGTTAGTGATGGATTCAGGATCCAATATGATTTTTCCTTCCTCTTCAAGTTCTGGAAATATAGTTTGAACTAGGATCTTGTCGCCTATAACCTTCTTTAAGCATGAAACATGGAAAATAGGGTGCACTCGTGAAGATGCAGGAAACTCCAATTCGTATGCCATAGTACCAATATTTTGCAACACCTTATAAGGGACATAGTACTTTGGTGATAATTTATTATCCTTCTTGGCTTGCTTGAGTGACATCTGTTTGTATGGTTGTAGTCTTAAAAACACCCAATCCCCTACTTCAAAACTTCTTTCACTATGATGTTGATCTGCTTGTTGTTTCATGTGATTCTGTTCCATGGTCATATTTTCCTTTAATATTTGGAGAACTTGTTGTTGATTCTCGATGTGACCTTCCACTACTTGAACCTTAGATTTTTATTTTAGAGAAGAAGTGATGGAAGGAGGGTGGTATCCATAAAGTGCCATAAATGGTGTCATTTTTGTTGCAGTATGAAAGGAAGTGTTATACCACCATTCTGCCAAGGGTAACCATTTGAACCATTGTGTTTGTTTATCAGAGACAAATAAATGAAGGTAGCCTTCCAGAAATTTGTTCACTATATCAATTTGTCCATTAGATTGAGGGTGATAGGATGAGATATGATCCAATTGAGTACCCAAACAAGAAAATAATTATGTCCAAAAATGTCCAGTGAAGATGGGATCTCTGTCACTTAAAATAATCTTTGGGCTGCTATGTAGCTTTTGAACTGTATCCATGAATGCGGTGTAAACTGTACTAGCTTTGAAGGGATGAAAGAGTGAACAAACGTGTGCATACTTGGTCAGTCTATCAATAATCACCATGATGACACTCTTTCCTTTAGACTTCGGTAACCCTGTGATGAAATCCATGAAAACCTCCTCCCAACACTAACTTGGGATGGATAATGGTTGTAAAATACCTGGGGTCTTAATTTTTCCCACCTTATTTTGTTGGTAAACCAAACATTCTGCCACAAACCTTTGAACATCAGTTTTAAGGCCATCCCAAAAAAAATCCTTCCAACGAAAATTTCATGAGAAGTTCTTGAAAATTAAAAGCCATTGTTCCTAATGATTGTAACCATCAGATTCCTAGTACAACATCTGTACCAACCATGGGTATATAAATCATTGGACTATTCATTACATATTCCCCCATAGTACAATTGATCTTATTGCATTTTCCTGAGCAATTGATAGTTCCTCCATCTGTAATCATTACTTGAAACTCTGGCGCTAGATATACAAAGCAATTGAGAGCTTTGGCTAATTTATAGTGAATAAAATTATGAGTACTCCCAGAATCAATTAGAACTATTACCTTTTTCTTTTTGATGTATCCTTTGATCTTGAGGGTTTGAGGACTGTTAATTCTAGCCAATGCATTACACGATATCGTGGGATTCAACTTTTCAGACGAAATTGCTTTTACGTTTTCATCTTGAGATGGTTCTTGTTTTTGTTATTCTTCCTCTTCACAATATATTTGGAATAATTTCTTATCACCACACTTATGTCCCTTGTTGTACTTTCTGTCACAATTCAAGAATAAAACTTTTTCTTTTCTTTACTCCAATTGTTGAGGTGTCAACCTTGTAGGTTGAGGTGTTTTAGAAGAAGGATCATTGTTCTCTATATAGATGTTAGAATTGGTCCTTCTAGTATCCATAGCAATATTTTTACTTTCGACATTTCTTGCCACCTTAAATGCATTCTCCAATGATTTAAGTTCCCAAAGGAAAATCTGATGTTGAATGTTATCCTTTAAAGTTCCTATGAATACATAAATCAAGTGCTCATATGGAATGTTGATTACCTTTATATTCAATCTTTGGAAGTTCTCAATGTGCTCGGTAACTGAACCCTTTTGCTTGATATTTATCAATTGGCTAAAGAAGGTATTGCTCCTTGTATCCTCATAGTGTGTTATCATTTCTTCCGTGAAAATTGTCCAAGTGACGACTGATTTGTGAGAACAAATCCATCAATACCATACAAATTTATTAGGTTCTAAATATAAAGAAGCAATTCGTACCTTTTGTGTATGTGGCACATTATGTAGATCAAAGAATTGTTCCATCTAAATTATCCATGTGATTGGGTCCTTGCCATCAAACTTCCTCATATCAATCTTAGGAACGTGGTTGGTCTTCAACCCAAAGTTGGAGTTTCTCCATTCTTGATTCACCTTTCTTGTGTCCTCATCATGAATTTCATGGGATGCATTTTCACTTTTAGGTGTCTTCTTTGTTATGAAAATTTTCAATACTTCCATGATCTCCTCTTTTAAACCATCCATCTTTGCCTCCAACTTAGCTTCCATCTCTTGTATTTCATATTTTGTTACTATTTGTTGGTTGTGGAGCCTGATTATCTTCTTGATTAAGAGGTCTTTTACTTTCATCTGTGTTTATACCACATGAAGTATTTACACCCCAGAAGTATGTACACTCTTCCACATGGGGGAGTGTAGAGGGACAGTACCCCCTCTGCGGGGTCCGGGGGGGGCTATCCCCCCGACTGGGGGGTTTGGTGGCAAGAGGGCCAGCAGCGGGGGTTCGAGGGCGAAGCCCATGAATAAAAAATTGCCTTGTAAATGTATATTGTAATTTCATTGTAAATCTGGACCGTTCATTATAAGGTCTCAGATCTAACGATAGAGATTATGTTAGGGTTTTTTTCCCTAGAAGGAAACCCTTTTTTATGAGGGAAATGTATTGTGGCGATGATTGATGGTGAATATTGTATTCTAAGATAGGATACTGTGAGAGAAAGAAGAGGAAGTTACAATGGGTTTGTTGTAGGTTGTATCCCTTCATATGCTGGATAATAAAAAAGGAAGGACCTGGAAATTTCTCTGGTGGACGTAGCCCACACTAGGTGAACCACGTAAATCTATGTCTCTATTGTATTGTGTATCTTATGTATTTTGTTTCTACATTTTTTTTATTTAATTGCTCCACAGTCTTGTTTTTCTAGCAACTGGTATCAGAGAGAAAGGTAACTCGAAGGAAAAGAGGGTTCCTGGTTCGATTGGGAGCAATGTCTAAAGATGGAAAGTTTAGGGTCGAGAAATTTAACGGCCAAAACTACCAGTTATGGAAGATGTAGATGGAAGACTATTTATATCAAAAGGATCTATTCCTACAATTGGGTGGAATAGAAAAAAAGTCGGTGGCTACAAAGGACGAAGAATGGGAGATTCTTGACAAAAAGGCTCTAGGAACGATATGGCTAAGCCTGGTAGTGTCGGTGGCTTTCAATATTTCCAAAGAAAAGGCAATGAAGGGTTTGATGGATGCATTGGCCAAATTGTATGAAAAAACCTCGGTGTCCAATAACATATTTCTAATGAAGAGATTATTTAATATGAAGATGTCAGAAGGTGGGTTTATTGCAGATCATTTAAATGACTTTAGTACGGTTAGTAATCAACTAAGTTCTATAAAAGTGGACTTTGATTATGAGGTCAGGGCTCTTCTAATCTTGTGCTCATTGCCAGAAAGCTGGAACGACTTGGTCATGGCTATAAGTAACTATGTCTCTAGTTCAAATACTTTAAAATCTGATGATGTTGTTGGTGTTATCCTTAGTGAGGAAATGCAACGGAAAAGCATAGGTGAGACATCAGGAAATGCGTTGAACATGGAGAACAGGGGAAGACAAAAGGATAGAGGAAAGGGTTTTGGGAACCGTGGGAATTCTAGGAAGGGAAGATCCAAATCCAAACTTGTAAAGATAGAGTGTTGGAATTGTGGGAAGAAAGGACATGTGAAGAAAGACTGCAGAGCTCCAAAGAAACAAAGATATAGACATCATGAGAGAAATCAGGAAGAAAATGTAACAGGTGATGTGTTACAAGATGCTTTGATTCTTTCTGTAGATAATATTTCTGAGTCTTGGGTAGTAGATTCAGAGGCTTCATTTCATGCCACACCCCATAGGAAGTAGTTTCTAGATTATGTTCAAGGTGATTTTGGACAGGTTCATTTGGGTGACGATGCACCATGAAAAATTGTTGGAATGGGAAAGGGAAAAGGAAAGCAATGCAATGGAAACCAATGGTTGTTGAAAAAGGTAAGACATGTTCCAGATTTAAGGAAAAATCTAATTTCAAAAGGGCAGTTGGAAAGTGAAGGTTGTATATCCATATTTATAGATAAGATGTGGAAGGTCATCAAAGAATCATTGGTGATAGAAAAAGGAGAGAAGGTAGGTACATTGTATTTATGTACTGGTAATACTGACTCTTGTTGGATTACTGAGAGGGGGGTGAATCAGTAATAGAGCAATTTAATCCCTTTTAACCATATAATCTAAGTGCTATATCAATGAATCATTATTATCCAATAAATGTAGAGTAAATAAGCAATGAACAAATGAACAATCATACACATACACAGTACACCAGTGTTTTACGTGGAAACCTAAATCGGGAAAAAACCACATAATTTTTTTTCTTATATGTCTTGAAGAATTACATTCATTGGAACCACCAACTTCCTTTGTTTTCCAGCTGCAACTGGAAGGAGGCTCCAACCCCTTATTTTCTCAGGCTACAACATGAGGGAAGCTCCAACTCCCCAAATCTCTGGCTACAACCAGAAGGAGGCTACAACCCCCAATGTTCTTCGTCTACAACCGGAAGGTGGCTACAACCACCTGTCCTTGCCCCGTCCTTCCACCCTGAAGTAGAAGTAGAATGATGGAACCACTTTCACACTATCACTGTGAGTTATACCGCTGTAAACCTGTACCAATAAATCTGAACCATGCATCAACCTGTAATCAACATGTACCATAAACAAGTGCATCAACCATGAACCAACCTGTAATCAACCTGTACCATAAACAAGTGCATCAACCATGCACCAACCTGTACCATAAACAAGTGCATCAACCATGCACCAACCTGTAATCAACCTATACCATAAACAAGTGCATCAACCATGCACCAACCTGTAATCAACATGTACCATAAAGAAGTGCATCAACCATGCTCCAACCTGTAATCAACCTGTACCATAAACAAGTGCGTCCAACCCTGTACCAAGTATGTACCAATCATGTGTCAACTACTCATCAAATATGACTCATCAATATGTACCAACATCATCAACTATACACTTCATGTATGTGCCAACTCATCAACTATTGTCTCAACCATGTACTCAACATGTACCTCAACCAAAATACCTCATCAATTTCATCATCAAAATATGATTTGTAGCTTTGTAATAGACTTGGTGTTTCTGATCACATTTCTGCAAACCTTTATTAACTTTAATAGTAAGAAACTAGCATTTTCATCAAACTTTTCTTTAGTCTCACATGCCTAGTTTTGGATTAGTCAACAACCCTAACTTGAAGTAATCATAACTTTGAAACTGTAATGTATAAAGATGTGAAACTGATACACAATGTTCATCAATGTGTTTTATGCAATTACTCCAAGTGGAACTACTTGGAACCTCTCAGAAAAGGAGTTATAGTAAAAATGACATACCTTGCTGAATTCTGGCTTATTCTAGAGAGGGACCTTGTAGAGAGTTACTCGTACAAAATATTTGATGAAATGATCTGAAAATATTACACAGAATACTACAGACTATAACCTAACAAAAAAATTTGGTCTCACTGAATTTGGATCTGTTATGAATAAGTTATGACGTTTTTACCCGAAACACCTGGTTTTGACTAGTTTCAGGACTGGCCACAAACCCTATCTTCCATAGAGTGTAACTCCCAAAATACAACGACCCACAAGCTGCATTTCGAAAAAAAGATACCTGGATATGTTTTCTCACTTGCATAGAAATATCAGGATCTGAATCATTATATAAAAAACGTTATAGCGAAAATTGTGAGATGACCTGAAAATAACATACCTTAGAAAACACCATCAAAAGAATTTATCCTTCCTTGCATTTCGGCCTTCTTTTCTTCACTTTCCTCAGAATTTCGGCTTAGATATCATTTATAAAACTCAGAAACCTATAGATATTCAATATTCTCAAGTGTGATTCAAATGAGAGAGCCTTGCCTCTTATTTATACTCTCCAAGTAGCTTCCTTAAAAACATATTCTAGGTCACTTGGCCCCACTTCCCTTATTTTAGGGTTGGGTCCACTTCTAATTTCTCCATTAAAATTATTATTGAAATAATTTATTTTGTATTCACTTTGAATTATAATACACTCATAACTTCACTTTATTATTTTCCTTTTAAAATCTCTTAAACCACTTTGATTAGTTTGACATTTTGGGGCTTCTAGATGACATATGAGGGTCCTCCAACTTCGTAAGGCCATAACTCTCAAACCGTGAGGAGTTATGTGACGTTCTACATACCA
>ML789605.1:415608-434397 GCA_009831015.1 Picea engelmannii | reverse complement strand
AGCAAAATCAGTGAACAGAAAACACATAACACAACAAATGATAAAGGAGTTCACCCCTCTCTTGGGCTACATCTCCTGGTCCAACTTCTAATGGATCGTTTGTATTATTTTATCAAAGTGATCAAAAATGTGCTTTACAATGCTAAAAATTCTGAATAGACTGCTCCAATGGCTTTATAACTTCCAAAAACCCCTAGCTGGGCTTTTTTAGCACCTCGTTTGGCCAAAAATTGAAGAAGATAGGCTTCCTGGAAGTCCCCCCTTCAAGCTTGTTGTCTCTACATCTACAAAATGCACCCTTGTTGGTTGAACCTAGCCCACACACATATTTAAGCGTAAAAACTTGGCACCGAGCGGAACTGCACAATCGACACAAACTGTCGAACGATTACGCCCCAGCCTTTAACTACCAAGGCCCGTGGGCACATGGTCACCACATGACCGCGCAATACAAAACAGGGCTAAAGTTCAAACCGTATACAAAACCTGGATTAAACTGTGCACATACACGTTGGTCACATGTTATGTCAAAACGCATGCATTTCAAAATGGTTACAACATATATATTACGATGGGTTTAACCGCCTGTAGCACCGGTCATATGTAATACATATATATAACCATGGGCTGGGGCTTAGCTCCGGCCCGGTTCACGCCCCAATACACATTTTTGCAAATTCAAATATATTACAATGCATACATATGTTAAGTAACATATGCGGGCACGCCGATTGGGCGACCTTTCCCAAGGCTTTACCCTGCCCGGAGGTCACGGGGTCGACTCCTGCCAAGTGCAAAGATTTTAATCCAATAAACATGTGACATGTGGCGACCATTGATTGGGCCACGTGTCGCCATCTTGTTCACTGCCAATAAGCCATGTCACATGCCAACTATCTCAATAGCTACTTGCCACGTGTCGTACGACCTACCACGTCAGCGTCCGTATGGACTGTACGGACTGTATAGTCAACATCCCTTTTTTTTGCCTATTTGTCATTTTGAACAGAATGCAATATCTCTCGCTCGCGATGTCTGTTTGAACCCAAACAAGTTGTGTTGGGTTCATAACGATGAGGCCTAAGCTCTCGTTTGATTTGAAGTTATTTCGAACACTTTGAAGTTTTGAGAAAAATTTGATCCCCTGGATCACACCTCCCCATTGGAAAGCTTTTGGACCTACAAAAGATTATTTTCAGTCTATTTGAAGATGAGGGTATAGTTCCCTCACTCTTCCAACCTCAATCCACTTGGGTTTTCTTGGATTTGTACCTTTAAGACCAACTCGAAGATACTCCACATTTCCTCATTTTGAAGTTCGCACTCTCCTGTCAAGGATGGTGTCTTCATGCAGTTTTGTAAGATATTCTGGGGAAAAATCATCTATAGAAGGAATCTGAACATGCTCTCCTTGATCATCAATCAAAACTGGCTCATATAATTTCAGATTCTCAACATTAACAACTGCATACATTTGCATATAAGGAGGCAAATCTAAATGGTAGGCATTGTTGCCAATCTTGTCGATAATCTTGAAAGGACCATATCGAATTGGTTTGAGTTTTTTACCTTCTCCTTTAAGCCTCTCCTTACTGATGTAAAGCCAAACTTCATCTCCAACTTGGAAATTGTGATCAACACGATGCTTATCATGTCTCATCTTGTACTTGGCTTGACTCTTTTCCAATTTCTCTTGCACCATTTGATGTATCGACTGAATTTGTTCAATGAACTATTCTGCCCTATCAATTTCATATTGACCTTCAATAGAAATATCTTTCCCAAAGATAAAATGTAAAGGATATTTGGGAAAATAGCCAAAACATGCTTCAAATGGCAATGTTTGAATTGAAGAGTGCTTAGCTCGATTATAAGCATGTTGAATGTAGTGTAAATGCTCATCCCAAAGTTTAGGATGCTTGCTGCAATAAGCATGAAGAAGAAGAACCATTGTTCAATTTACCACTTCTATCTAACCATCTGTTTGCGGATGAAAAACTATGCTCTTTTTCAGTTTGGTGTCCATAAGTGCCCATAAACTAGACCAAAAACTTCCAACAAATTGAGAATCCCAATCAGAAATAATGGATTTAGGCAATCCAAAATGCACCCAAACATTTTGAAAGAACATTTGTGCCATTTGTTCAGCTGTAACCTGCTTCGTACAAGGCATCAAAATACACATTTTGCTAAATTGATCAACCACAACATAAAGATAATCATGATTTCATCTAGACATAGGTAGCCCTCCTACAAAATCCATGGAAATACATTCCCAAGGATGAGAAGGAACCGGAAGTGGAGTATACAAACCTAACTTTTGATTGCTAGGTTTACTTGTGGCACATAACAAACATCCTCGAACATATCTTGAAACACTTTCATTCATTTTACGCCAGTAGCAGTATCATTGCAAATTAGCCACTGTCTTGCCTACACCAAAATGACCAACAATAAGAGAAGAATGGGCTTCTCTTATAATGTTGATTCTTTCCTTCTGTGGAATACATAGCTTGCCAAGATGATACAAAATATTATCATGTACATGGTAATCCAATTCCTCAACATGGTTAGAATGACACAAAGTTTCATATACTTCTTTAAAATCAGTATCCAAAGCATATTGTTCAACATAACTTTCATGCATGATAGGACTATGCTTAAGAATAAATGAAGCACTAATAATAGGCCTTGAAAGCATATCAACAACAAAAGGTATGAATTGCTTCTTTATATTTAGAACCCAATCAGTTTGTATGGTATCGATGGCTTTGTTCTCACAAATCACTCATCACTTGGACAATTTTCACGAAAGAAATGATAGCACACTCTGAGGATACAAGGAGAAATACCTTCTTTAGCCAATTGATAAATCTCAATCAAAAGGGTTCAGTTGCCGAGCACATTGAGAACTTCCAAAGATTGAATATAAACGTAACAGATATTCCAGATGATCACTTGATTGATGTATTCATAGAAAATTTAAATGATAACATTCAACATGAGGTTCTCCTTTGGGAACCTAAATCATTGGAGAATGCATTTAAGGTGGCAAGAAATGTTGAAAGTAAAAATATGGCTATGGCTACTAGAAGGACCAATCCTAACATCTATAGAGAGAACAATGCTCCTTCTTCTAAAACACCTCAACCTACAAGGTTGACACCTCAACAATTGGAGGAAAGAAAAGAAAAAGGTTTATGTTTTAATTGTGACAACAAGTACAGTAAGGGACTTAAGTGTGGTGAGAAGAAATTAATCTACATAGATTGTGAAGAGGAAGAATAACAATAACAAGAACCATCTCAAGATTAAAACGCAGAAGCAATTTCATCTGAAGAGTTGACTCCCATGATATCGTGTAATGCATTGTCTTGAATTAACACTCCTAAAACCCTCAAGATTGAAGAATACATCAAAACGAAAAAGGTGATAGTCCTAATCGATTCTGGCAATACTCATAATTTCATTGACTATAAATTAGCCAAATCTCTCAATTTCTTTGTATATCTAGTGCCAGAGTTTCAAGTAATGATTACAGATGGGGGAACTATCAATTTCTCAAGAAAATGCAATAAGATCAATATTACTATGGGGTAATATGTAATGAATATTCCAATGATTGCTATACCCATGGGTGGTGTGGATGTTTTACTAGAAATCCAATGGTTACAATCATTAGGAACAATGGCTTTTAATTTTGAAGAAATTTTCATTGGAAGGAAAAAAAATTGAGTTAAGAGGTATCACAGGGAAACCCGGTAAGGTGATAAGCTCTAATGGCATGACAAAATTATTGAAAAAGGGGCATAAAGGTGTTATTGAACAACTATTCTCACTAGATGTTCAAACATCTAAGCCATCTATTCCTCAAGATCTCCAAGGGATCATTGATAAAAATTCCAAAGTATTTGAAGATATTCCCAAAGGTCTTCCACCCACTCGAAATCATGATCATGAAATTCACCTAATTCCTGGGAGTGTTCCTCCTAACATCAGGCCATACATATACCCTTACACCCAGAAGAATGAAATTGAGCGCATGGTTGAAGAAATGTTAGAATCTGGCATTATTAGACCTAGCCAAAGTTCTTACTCTGCACCAATGGTAATGGTATTCAAGAAAGATAGCTCATGGCGTATGTGTCCAGATTATGGAGAGATCAACAAGATCACTATTAAATATAAGTTTCCCATTCTCGTCATTGATGAATTGTTAGATGAACTACATGGAGCAATCTATTTCACAAAATTGGATCTCTGTTCAGGGTATCATCAGATTAGAATGAAGGAAGAACATATCCCAAAAACAACATTCTAAAATTATGAAGGCCATTATGAATTTTTGGTCATGCCTTTTGGCCTTACAAATGCACCTTCCACATTCCAAGGGTTGATGAATTCCATTTTCAAGCCATTCCATCGAAAATTTGTGTTAGTATTTTTTGATGATATACTAACCTATAGCAAGTCTTGGGAGGATCATGTGTGACATGTTGACAAGGTGATACAACTACTAAAGGAGAAACAAATATATGCCAAACCATCCAAATGTTTTTTTGGAGTTAAGGAGGTAGAGTATTTGGGTCATATTGTATCTCATGAAGGTGTCAAGGTAGACCCTACCAATATTAAGGCCATGATGGACTAACCGATTCCCAAAACATTGAAGAATCTTAGAGGATTTTTGGGTTTCACAGGTTACTACCGCAAGTTTATTCAGCACCATGGAAGAAAAGCAACACCTTTAACACAACTAACTAAGAAGGATGCATTTTCATGGACTCCAGAGGAAACTAAATATTTTGAACAACTTAAAGAGGTGATGTGCAAAGCCCTTGTCTTGACCACTCCAGACTTAACAAAAATCTTTATTGTGGAATGTGATGCCTTGGCAAATGGAATTGGTGTTGTCCTAATGCAAGAAGGAAGGCCCTTGGCTTTTGAAAGTCAACCACTCAAAGGAAATGACTTACACAAGCCCATTTATGAGAAGGAAATGATGGAAATACTACATGCATTGAAGAAATGGCATCCTTACTTAATAGGCAGGCACTTCAAGGTCAAAACAGATCATGATAGTCTTAAATACTTCTTGGAACAAAGACTATCTTCAAAAGAACAACAAAAATGGGTAACCAATATATTGGGTTATTATTTTGAAATCGTCTATAAAAAGCGGAAGAAAAATGTTGTGGAACATGAACTCTCAAGAAATGATGAAGATGTCGAGGCCTTTCTCTGTACTATCTCAATCATCCAACATGATTGGATAATAGAAGCAAGGGATGAATGGAAGAATCACGAAAAAGTGTGGACTCTCATTCAAAGGTTGCAGTAGGATTCCAGTGCATTAGATACATTTACATGGAAAAATGATTCACTATGGTACAAATATCACTTATATTTATGTAAGAACTCCCAACTCAAACAAAAGGTACTATTGGAATTTCACACCTCTCCAGTAGCAGGGCACTCAGAATTTTTGAAAACCTATGATAGAGTCAAGAAGGATTTTTTTGGGGATGGCCTTAAAACTGATGTTCAAAGGTTTGTGGAAGAATGTTTGGTTTGCCAACAAAATAAGGTGGAAATAATTAAGACGCCAAGTATTTTACAACCATTAACCATCCCAATTTAGCATTGGGAGGAGGTTTCCATGGATTTCATCACAGGGCTACCGAAGTCTGAAGGAAAGAGTGTCATCATGGTGATTGTTGATAGATTGACCAAGTATGGACACTTTTGTGCACTCTCTCATCCCTTCAAAGCTAGTACAGTTGCCACCGCATTAATGGAGACAGTTCAATAGCTACATGGCAGCCCAAAGATTATTGTAAGTGACAGAGATCCCATCTTCACTGGACATTTTTGGACAAAATTATTTTCTTGTTTGGGTACTAAATTGGCTCATAGTTCATCCTATCATGCTCAATCGGATGGACAAAACAAGATAGTGAACAAATGTATGGAAGGATACCTTTGTTGCTTTATCTCTGATAAACAAACATAATGGTTCAAATGGTTACCCTTGGAAGAATGGTGGTACAACACTTCCTTTCATACTACAACAAAAATGACACCATTTATGGGACTCTATGGATACCACCCTCCTTCCATCACTTCTTCTCTAAAATAAAAATCTAAGGTTCAAGCAGTGGAAGATCACATCAAGCATCAACAACAAGTTCTCCAAATCTTAAAGGACAACTTGACCATGGCACATAATCACATGAAACAACAAGCAGATCAACATCGTAGTGAAAGAATTTTTGAAGTAAGGGATTGGGTGTTTTTAAGACTACAACCATACAAAAAGATGTCCCTCAAGCAAGCCAATAAGGATAATAAATTATCACCAAAGTACTATGGCCCTTATAAGGTGTTGCAAAAGATTGGTACTATGGAATACAAATTGGAGTTGCCTGCATCTTCACAAGTACACCCAGTTTTCCATGTTTCATGTTTAAAGAAGGTTATAGGCGACAAGATCCCAGTTCAAGCCATATTTCCAGAACTTGACGAGGAAGGAAAAATCATATTGGATCTTGAGGCCATCACTGACACAAGAATTCACCAGTTGAGGAATAGATCCATTTTAGAGTATCTCATTAAATGGAGGAAACTATCGGCTGAAGATTCCACTTGGGAAGATGAGTTTTTTATACAGAAGCATCCAGAGTTACTCAAGTGTTGTGGACAACACTTTTCTCAAGGGGAGGGGCATGTTAAGCACTAATATTGCATCATTACCCCTTAATTGGGGCATATTACATTAGTAATGTTATTTTATTTATGTCGGTTTTATTCCATTAGTTGTAATTATACCTCCTAGTATCCTATATATACCAAGGAGACATTTTCATTTGGAATCATCTTGTACTTGAACATTTATGTGGGGTAAAAAGAGGTTTCCCCCTCGAAGAGGCCTATTATCTGAAATTGTCTCTTTTTCAAGGCGTTGAGTACTTATTCTGAGATTTTTCTATGCTATATTTATATTTGGTTCTTAACACCAACAAATGAAAGTTGATCAATAGTCACCATCCTTCCATCGTGCAAGAAAGATATCACATGAAAACGAGTGTACACAATAGCTTTCATGCAATATACATAATCTCGCCCAAGGAGTAAATCGAAATCCAAGGGGTCTTGGACTACCATAACATCAATAAAGATTGTTTTTCCTCCCAAAGTTATCAGAAACTGAGGAAGCATCCCTAAAGGGTGACCGATTCTTTTCTTAAAATTGAACATAGTCTATGTAACTGACAGAAGATGAGGATAACCCAAATCTTGCCAAGCAATAGACGACAAAATGCTAACAGACGAACCTTCATCTATCAGCGTATGAGGAGCGTCCTGACAACAAACGTTTACCAGAATCTTGAAAGGAATGTCAGAGGGAAGACAAGGTCCAGTTAGCACACCCCAATCAAAAAGGATGGCCTCAATACCTGGAAGGGTTTTCACAGGAGAAGGAGGAATGCCCCCTGGAATGGTAGATCATGTTGTTGGATCATGTCATCATTGATGCTAATGATTTGTCATTGATACCAATGGTTTGATTATTTAGGAGATTGTTGGATCATATGTCACTGATGTAAATGATTTGGTAATTGATTGATATGATTCCCTTGATGAGAATGATATATGGCCAAGCGGAAACCAATCGATGCAAAGATGAATCATTAGTGTCTTATCATGGTTGATAAGGTGCACAAATGGATGAACTCCAAAGTGGTCCGCTTATGGTGAAAGCCCTCACGGGAAGATGCTTTACAGATTGAGTTATCCTAGAAGAAACGTTGGAGGACCCATGCTTTCATGTGGAATAATGAGATGAAGATCAATGAAGATGTTGGTGAAACTATCCTATATGGATAGTGTTGGTCATGCTATTTTCGGTGGTATGTGGTATGTCACATAAATCCTCACGGTTTGAGAGTTATGGCCATATGAAGTTCAAGGAGCCCCATATGAAGGCTTGAAGCCCCAAAAGGTCAAAGAAGTAAAAGTGTTTGAAAATAAGAAATCATTATTTAAATGATAAAGTAAAGAGACAAAATCAAGATGGATTATTTAAATGATAAAGTAACGTGACAAAATAAAGAAAGAATATTTAAATGATAAAGTATTGGAGAACTTTCTATTCATGGAAAGTGGTTAACCCTAAAATAAGGAAAATAGGTTAAGTGACCTAGAAATGGGTTAAGTAACCTAAAAATGGGTTAAGTGACCTAGAAGATGAAAGTATAAATAATAAGCTAGGATCTCTTGTAAAAAGTACATTTGATGAGAATCCTTTTTGTGGATCAATGGAGAGTTTCTTGGTAATATCTTTTGGAGTATTGATGGAGAGCTTCTTGTGAGAGAATGTTATTGGTGTGGATATCTTGAACATGATTGAAGATCTAGTCTGAGGAAGAGAGCGAGAGGAGGATCTCATGGACGCATCAAAGTTTCAGAAATGTCGGAGATCTTGACGGAGAAAGTCTCGGAGTCATAGAAAACCTTATTTTCTGATGCCCACATGGGCTATCTATGTATAAGGTGCATGTACATGTGGATTGGCTGTCTATAGGGTGAGCTTACACACGAGCTAACTGTGTGATGCAGGAGCATCCACACTTCATAAAGCGAGCCAGCGTGGAGGAAAGAGAAGAATAGCTGGACAGTACCAACACATACCTTTTTTGAATTTCTTTGAAAAGATTGTTGCGCCATCGTTTGAATGAATGCATTCATATGAAGTGCACTTGTAATGTAATGTAGATAAGAAGGCATTTAACAGTTTTAAATGCTGGTAGATAGGGTTAGATGTAGATTAGACAGTTTCATTTCCAGGAGGGAAAACGAATATAGGCACCCTCCTTGTGTAATTGATTATTATTCAGCATTAGCATAGAAGAGAAGGAGGAGAACAGAGAAGAGTGTTGTGAAGAAACCCCATGTACAGACATTGAATTAATAGGAAAGATTTGATTCAATTTCATGGATGTGTTTGATCTCTGTGTGTTGTTGATATTAAGTTGTTGCCTATTTGCTTCTTTATATGCTTACCTTCTATATGCTGCATATGTGATTGCATATCAGATTTGAAGCCTGAGGGAATGAGGAAATAAGTTCCAATTGTTTTCTATGTTTGAGCCGGGAGATTCCTGCATAGAGTGCAGTTGAATTCCTCCGCATAGAGTGCGTTGAGGAGGCTCCACAGTTAAAAAATTTATTCTCACCGACCAGGGTTGTGTTGGGCTACTCGAACTGTGAAGGTGAGTGCCGGTCGAATTGAAGTCTCAGAGGTGAGTCTGAGAGAAGGAGAACTGGACTGTTGTTAGTAGGATTGCACAGGGTCTAGACGACTTCAATGTTTTGAGAGCTGTTGGAAGCCGAGCACAAGAAGTGCGTGAGAAGTCTCTGAAGGAGTCAGAGTTGCAAAAGCTCAGGAGGGATAGTTCCTTGTAAGTATTGTAGGGACAGGCCTGGGAGAGATTCGAACCAAGGGAAACCTTGGAAGCCGGAGGATTCTCAAGAGGAGGAGAATCGATGACTTGGGAGGAATCGCGAAGTCCCGTGGATCATCGGATCTGGGAGAGGTAGCGAAGGGTTAGCCCTCAAGAGCAGGTAGAATCCGTTGGCCATCGGATATCGGCATATCGGGGTTGGCGAGTGCAAGCATTGCATGCACGTCAAAATTGGGAGTTGCAATTTCTCGATTTAATCGGAGCCGTCGATCATCGGAGGGACAGGTGGCACGAGATCTCGAGGAGTCGGGACTCGACACTTCGGCATTTTCAAGGTCGAAGGGAGCATGGAGGAACTGCGAAGCCCCGAGTTGCAACGGGTCCCACGGGACGGAGTGGAGGACGGCACGTGGCATCGCATATCGACATTCGGGGTTTTGAAAGGTAAGGGGATCATGACCTTTCATCTGCTGATTTCCCGATAGGGAAATCTCCGATCGACAGGAGTGTTGACCGTTGACATTGGGGATCGGGAGCCGGAGTTTCATATTACACGGGAGGTGCACACAAGGTTCGCAAGTCCGTGAAACCCGATTTCCCGACCAGTGAAGGGGGGGATCGCCGAGAAGAGCACTGTGGGTAAAGGATTCCCGAGGGAGTCAGAAGAGTTGTTAACTCTTTGGGCCGCGTCGTTGAAGGTCCTGGTGAGAGCGACGGTGCCCGAGGGCAGGTTGCGATCATGTGGTATCAGAGCGGGAGTGTCTTTGTTTTCTGAAGCAGAGACAAAAGAAGCATAATGCCGCCCAGGAGAGAAAGGCAGTCACCTAATCGTGAGGACAGGGATGCCCGAAGAAGGGGTAGGCCAACAGGTAATGCTGAGATAGAGCGAGAGATGAGAGATCTCCGAGCCAGACTCGAAGAAATGGAGACCACCCAGAGACATGGTGTTGGTGCAGCAGAGTTCAGTGATCCCGAGATTGAAGAGGAAGCTGGACATGTTGAAGAAGAAGTCACGGAAGAAGACGCGTCAACCGAGAGGTTGATTAGAGCCATTTCGAGGATGAGCTCGAAGATGAAGATGCACATTCCCATCTATGAGGGAAGTCTAAATGTAGAGGAATTGTTGGATTGGATCCGAGCACTCGACACCTACTTCGATTACGAAGATATCGAGGAGGACAAGAAGGTGAGGCATGTTGTCACCAAGCTGAAGGGACATGCAGCCTTATGGTGGGATGAGCTGCAGGCGGACAGGCGTTCCAAAGGCAAACAGAAGATCAGAAGCTGGGACAGGATGATCGCTAAGATGAAGGTGAAATTCATCCCTAGGGATTACCAGATCACTCTGTTCAGGCGCATGCAGAACCTGAGACATAAGTTGATGATGGTGAAAAAGTACATCGAGGAGTTCTACAGGCTCAACATCCGAGCTGGTCATCGGGAGAGTGATGACGAAAAGGTGGCAAGATACCTGAATGGACTGAGGTATGATATTCAGGATGAACTGAGCATGGTTACCATCCGAACCGTTGAGGATGCGTACCAGATGGCTCTAAAGGCCGAGGAGAAGCTGAGCCGCAAGCAGGGACAGCGAGGGCGGGGCAGAAGCCAGCCCAGAGGCAAGACAGTTGCCCAAGAGAAAACTCAGAAGCCCAAGGAGGATTGGAAGAGGCCTCAGGGGAAAGCTGAAAGAGGTGGAACCTCATAGCAGAAGCAGCAAATTTCTGAGCTGAGGAGGCAGCAAGATGGTCAGCAAGGAGGATATGCTGACGTGAACACATTTCCTCGTACCCGAGGTCGAGGCAGAGGTCGAGGAGGAATTATCACGTGTTTTACATGTGGTAAAGACGGACACAAAGCCATTGACTGTCCAGAGAGGAAGATGGACGGAGGAAAAACTCACATCACTGAGGCGCAGAGGCGTGATGCTGAGAGCGAAGATGCGGACAGCGGTAGATCGCTTGGGATGCACAAAATTCTTTTGGCACCTGAGAAAGAGGTGGACAACTCAGTGCAGAGGAGAAGACTGTTTAGGACAGCTTGCACAGCCAAGGATAGAAATTGCAGAGTCATAGTTGACAGCGAGAGCACTGACAATCTCATTTCAACCGAGATGGTGGAGAAATTGGAGCTGACAACAACTAAGCACCCGAGTCCATATAAAGTCTCGTGGTTACAAAAAGGACACCGGGTAAGTGTCACTAAACAATGCTTAGTCAAGTTTAAAATTGGGAACTATCACGATGAGATCCTGTGCGACGTCATTCCCATCGACGTGTGTCACATATTGTTGGGAAGACCATGGCAATATGATCGAAATGTTGTTCATGACGGGAGAATGAACACATACACTTTGGAGAAGGATGGGAAAACCCATAAACTGCTGTCGATAAAAGATAAGGAAGTGAAGCCAGAAGCTAGCAGCATGATACTTCTCATGAGTGGGAAAGAGCTTCTCACAGAGCTAGAGAAGGATGAGGATCCACAATTCTTTGTGGTTAGGAAGCCGAGAATTATCCTGACAAGCACAAGAGTGGATGACTTGCCAGAGGAGATTCAGCAACTGCTGGGAAAGTTCTCTGATATCATCGTGGAAGAACTACCTCGTTCGTTGCCACCGATGAGGAGTGTGAGTCACCACATTGACCTCATACCTGGAGCAAGTTTACCGAATAAGGCAGCGTACAGGTTGACACCTCAGGAGAATGAGGAAGTCAAAAGGCAGGTACAGGATCTACAGGATAAAGGACTAGTGAGGGAGAGTCTTAGTCAGTGTGTCGTTCCAACGGTACTGAGTCCGAAGAAGGATGGAGGCTGGAGAATGTGTACAGACTCCAGAGCGATAAATAAGATTACCATCAGGTACAGGTTTCCACTGCCAAGAATGAACGACTTGATGGATTGCCTGAGTGGGGCAAATTACTTTTCCAAGATTGATCTCAAGAGCGGATATCATCAGATCCCGATGAGAGAGGGAGACGAATGGAAGACCGCATTCAAGACAAACGAAGGTTTGTACGAATGGCTGGTCATGCCATTTGGGCTGACAAACACGCCAAGCACATTTATGAGGCTGATGAATGAAGTCCTGCGGGAATTCATTGGCAAAGTTTTGGTGGTATACCTGGATGATATTTTAATTTTCAGCAAAACGAAGGCTGAGCATTTGAGGCATTTAGCTATCGTGATGAGGAGGCTACAGCAGGAGAAACTGCTGATAAATTTGAAGAAGTGTTCCTTCATGCAGACAGAACTCATTTATTTGGGTTTTGTAATCTCGGCAAATGAGTTGAAGATGGATCCTGAGAAGATTGAAGTAATCAGGAACTGGCCATCGCCAAGAAATGTTTTTGAGGTAAGGAGCTTTCACGGTTTGGCAAGATTCTACAGAAAATTCATCCGGAATTTTAGTGGAATTAGTGCCGCAATGATGGACACTGTGAAGAAGCAGCATAAGGTTTTCAATTGGACAGCAGAGGCTAAAAGGAGCTTCAATTTGTTGAAGCAAAAGATAACTGAGCGACCAGTGTTAGTGTTGCCAGATTTTCAGAAAACCTTCCAAGTGAAGTGTGATGCCAGTGGGTATGCTGTTGGAGGGGTTTTAAGTCAGGATGACATACCTGTTGCATATTACAGCGAGAAGCTGTATGATGAAAAGCTTAAATATTCCATGTACGATAAAGAGTTCTATTCCATTATCCAGGCATTGGAAAAGTGGAGGCATTATCTCATACCCAAGGAATTTGTCCTGTACAATGACAACCATGCGTTGCAGTTCGCGAGTCAGCAAGAGAAGCTGAACCAGAAGCATGCGAAGTGGGTGGAATATATGCAGAATTTCACCTTTGTCATAAAACACATTTCGGGGACTGCGAACAAGGTAGCTGACGCCTTGAGCAGAAAGTGTTTATTGCTGCAGGAATTCAGGGTCAAAACCTTGGGTTTTGAAAACCTGAAGGATATGTATGCAAGAGATGTTGATTTTGGTGAAGCATACGAGGCAGCCGAAAATCCGGTGCTCAGGGATAGGAGCCTGTGGCTGGAGTATCTAATCCAGGATGGATTGTTGTTCAAAGGCAATCAACTGTGCATTCCGAATTGCTCTATGAGAGAGAATTTGGTGAAGGAGAAGCACAACGGGGGCTTAACAGGTCATTTCAGACATGACAAAACATTCGCCAAGATGAGAGAATCATATTTTTGGCCGGGCATGCATGTAGATGTGAAGATATTTGTTGACCGATGCAGGATTTGTCAACACGCGAAGGGAAAAAAATAGAACACAGGGTTATATCAGCGGTTGCCTGTACCTGAAAGGCCATGGGAGGCCATTAGCATGGATTTTGTGTTGGGTTTACCGAGAACTTAGCGAGGAGTTGATTCCATTTTTGTAGTGGTGGACAGGTTCTCAAAGATGGCACATTTCATTCCGTGTCATAAAACCAACGATGCAACCCACATCGCCAATTTATTTTTCAAAGAGATTGTGCGACTGCATGGATTGCCGAGAAGCATAGTCTCGGATCGGGATACCAAGTTCATAGGTCATTTTTGGAGGACACTATGGAAGAAGCTAGGGACTGACTTGGCATTTAGTTATGCTTACCATTTGTATACAGATGGGCAGACCGAAGTAGTCAACAGAAGCTTGGGGGATCTGTTGAGGAGCCTGGTGACCGAGCATCACACCAGTTGGGATCATATCCTACCACAGACAGAGTTTGCGTACAATGATTCTGTGAATCGGAGTATAGGAAAGAGTCCATTCCAGATTTTGTATGGAGCACATCCAAGAGGAGTTTCTGAGCTCAAGGAGTCAGAACAGGCTGACACTAGCAGCGCGAGGGCTGAAGAATTTTCCGAAGCAATGCAGGAACTTCACGCACAGGTGAAGCAGCGACTGCAAAAGGTGAATCAGGAATATAAGCGCAGAGCCAATCAGAGTAAAAGACAACTTCAGTTTGAAGTTGGAGAGATGGTTCTAGCGCACCTGAGGAAAGAAAGGTTCCCCAGGGGAACATACAACAAGCTCAAGATGAAAAAAATCGGGCCATGCAAAGTCCTGAAGAAATTCGGCGAGAATGCATATGAGCTTGAGTTACCAGAGGGCATCGGGATATCTCCGATATTTAATGTCTCGGACCTATACCCATATAAGGCCGAAGATGCAGGAGCTGGAAGTGTTGAGGAACCAACCATCCAATGGCAGAAGCAGTTGCCAGTTGCACAGAAGCCAGAGATGGAGTGCATACTGGATAAAAGAATTGGAAGGAAGACCAGGAGAAAGCAATATTTTGAATACCTGGTGAAATGGAAAAATCACCCAGTGGAGGATGCCAGCTGGGAAACAGAAGCAATGATTCAGAGTCATGGTCAGACTGTGCAGGAGCTCATGGACAGGAGCCCATGAAATCTTTTTGAGCCGAGGAGTATGATGCAGGAGAATCCACACTTCATAAAGCGAGCCAGCGTGGAGGAAAGAGAAGAATAGCTGGACAGTACCACCACATACCTTTTTTGAATTTCTTTGAAAAGATTGTTGTGTCGTCGTTTGAATGAACACATTCATATGAAGCGCACTTGTAATGTAATGTAGATAAGAAGGCATTTAACAGTTTTAAATGCTGGTAGATAGGGTTAGCTGTAGATTAGACAGTTTCATTTCCAGGAGGGAAAACGAATATAGGCACCCTCCTTGTGTAATTGATTATTATTCAGCATTAGCATAGAAGAGCAGAAGGAGAACAGAGCAGAGAGTTGTGAAGAAACCCCATGTACATACATTGAATTAATAGGAAAGCTTTGATTCAATTTCATGGATGTGTTTGATCTCTGTGTGTTGTTGATATTAAGTTGTTGCCTATTTGCTTCTTTATACGCTTACCTTCTATATGCTGCGTATGTGATTGCATATCAGGTTCGAAACCTGAGGGAATGAGGAAATAAGTTCCAATTGTTTTCTCTGTTTGAGCCGGGAGATTCCTGCATAGAGTACAGTTGAATTCCTCCGCATAGAGTGCGTTGAGGAGGCTCCACAGTTAAAACTTTTATTCTCACCGACCAGGGTTGTGTTGGGTTACTCGAACTGTGCAGGTGAGTGCCGGTCGAATTGAAGTCTCAGAGGCGATTCTGAGAGAAGGAGAACTGGAATGTTGTTAGTAGGATTGCACAGGGTCTAGACGACTTCAATGTTTTGAGAGATGTTGGAAGCCGAGCACAGGAAGTGCATGAGAAGTCTCTGAAGGAGTCAAAGTTGCAAAAGCTCAGGAGGGATAGTTCCTTGTAAGTATTGTAGGGACAGGCCTGGGAGAGATTCGAACCAAGGGAAAGCTTGGAAGCCGGAGGATTCTCAAGAGGAGGAGAATCGATGACTTGGAAAATTCTGGGAGGAATCGCGAAGTCCCGTGGATCGTCAGATCTGGGAAAGGTAGCGAAGGGTTAACCCTCGAGAGCAGGTAGAACCCGTTGGCCATCGGATATCGGCATATCGAGGTTGGCGAGTGCAAGCATTGCATGCACGTCGAAATCGCGAGTTGCGATTTCCCGATTTAATCGGGGCCGTCGATCATCGGAGGGACAGGTGGCACGAGATCCCAAGGATTCGGGACTCGGCACTTCGGCGTTTTCAAGGTCGAAGGGATCACGGAGGAACTGCGAAGCCCCGAGTTGCGATGGGTCCCACGGGACGGAGTGGAGGACGGCACATGGCATTGCACATCGGCGTTCGGGGTTTTGAAAGGTAAGGGGATCACGACCTTTCATCTGCCAATTTCCCGATAGGGAAATATCCGATACATAGGAGTGTTGACTGTTGACATCGGGGATCAAGAGTTGGAGTTTCATATTGCACGGGAGGTGCACACAAGGTTCGCGAGTCCGCGGAACCTGATTTCCCGACCAGTGAAGGGGGAGATCGCCGAGAAGAGAACTGTGGGTAAAGTATTCCCGAGGGAGTCAGAAGAGTTGTTAACTCTTCGGGCCGCGTCATTGAAGGTCCTGGTGAGAGCGACGGTGCCCGAGGGAAGGTTGAGATCACTGTGTACAGGGAGTGTGGACTGAATAACGTCATGGAGATTTGTGTTTGAGCTAGTGCCAAGCTCTTGGATGATGAGGCAAGTTCTAGATCTGCATTCTATGGCCTCAGATCTATCACTAAGACACTGGTATGGTTACATTATTGTCTTGATAGATGCTATTGTTTGATATATTGTGAATGCTTAGGGCATTCTTGGTATGGCTTCTATGATGTGGTTCAATTTGGTTGATTTGGTTGATGGAGTAAGCAACAATCTTGTGATTCAGTAGTGACATGATTGCTATGGTATACTAGCTATTTATACATGATTGAGATAGCATTCATATTGATTTATTGTGGAGCATGAGCAAGCTATTATAGAGCTTGGATGTATTATGACTGGCTGTGGGTCAATTTGGATAGTGGAAGATAGAAGAGAAAGTGATTGCAGGTTGCAAGGGATCTGAGCATGTGAAGCAAAGAAAAACCCTAAGTTCTCAAGAGCATACGTTTGTTACATTATACACTGGTCGCGTTCACACGTGGGTTGTAGTGAGCCAGGGGACATTCACACACAGGCTACACTACTAATAGGTTGCGTACCTATTGACAGATTGATATATGTTGAGGATTATTTCCTCATCTCAGTTGGTGATGAGAATGTAAGTTGAGTCTTTCATATAGAGTTGGTGCTCTTGTAGAGTTGTACTCTATTAAGTTGTTGGTGATAAACCCAAGGATTGTAGTCCATAATAAAAATAAAATTGTACATACATCTTGTGTTCTTTGTGTCCATTATGATGATGACTTGTTGATGATATATTGTTGATATATGTTGTTGATATGTGCCTATATCTAACTGGTTATAAATGACATCAATGAGTAATGAATAAATGTTGAATTCTAATTGATAAGTTTTGTGCAAGAGGGAAGTTTTGAAGAAAAGAGCCCCACACTCATTCACCCCGCCTATAAGTGTGGTAGGTGTGTCCAGCAACTGGTATCAGAGTGGGCCTTCACTACAATCCTTAACAATCTTGAAGGAGATCCATAGACACACAAATGGATGATGAAGTTCCAATCCTTGATGAGGAAAATTATTCTACTTGGAGAATAGAGATGAGAGTGTATTTAAAGATAATGGGAGCAACTATTTGGAAGGAAACCATTGGTGGATATGTTCCATTGAAGAACAAGTCAAAGTTAGCAGGTCAAAGCGAAGGAAAGAAGAATGATGCATTGGCTCTCAAGACAATTCTTAGTGGACTCTCAAACCCTATCAAAGAGAGCATGGGACAATGTACTTCCACCAAGGATCTATTGCTAAAGCTAGATGAGACATATCAAAGCAATGAAGAGAAAGAAGAAATTGAATACCACTCCATCAAGATCATCAAAGGTAAAGAATCATCAAAAACTCTTGAATGCATTATTTCTAAATGTGATTTTGAAATCATTTCAAGTGAAGATAAAGAATCAAGTGATGATAGCACAAAGGAAGATCTTGAAGACTTTTAAAATGAAGGCAAAGAAGTATGTGTTGACATTGGCAAAAAGGAATATCATGAGGATATTTCAAATGAAGGTAAAGAACACTCTAAAGCCCTTGAATGCAATAATGATGATGATGAATTTTTTTCTACAAGTGAAGAAGAAGATGTAGATATAGTCTGTGTAAAGGTTGATGGTATTTACCCCATGAAAAGAATAGAAGGAAATCTATTAAAACTTCAAAAGGAAATTGAAGAGGGTTTATATATGTATAGGAGTGATCATTTTTATACACACTATAACTATATTTCAGATAACACTAAGAAGTTTCTTAGGAGGAGTCAAAGGCACATCCTGAAGTTAAAGGGAATGCTCAAAGAACAAGAAGAGAGTTCTAAATTAGAAGAAAAGGAAGAAGAGATCACAAGACTAAAGAATGGAAAACAAGACATGAATATAGATGTTGAGATTAGTAAAAGTTCTGAAACTATTGTCCATATCAAGACCCAAATTGAAGAAGCCAAAAGAATAGAGGAACTATTGAAGATACAAATAAATGAAAAGGAAGATTCATGTTGCAAATTAGAAGCTGAAATTGTTTACCTTAGAAAGAAGGTAGAGAAGTCAAACAAATTCTTGAATAGCTCATGAATCTTGGATGAGATATTGGAAAGCCAAAGACCATCATGTGATAAATCAGGTCTTGGATACAAAGGAGAAGATACACATGTTGAAGCAAGCACCTCAAAGAAGCATGAGGTAAGTCCATCAAAGAAAGAAGACAATATTGCAAATAAACCATCTACACAAGGCAAAGAT
>ML789605.1:401806-415263 GCA_009831015.1 Picea engelmannii | reverse complement strand
TCAGGAGTGTTGGAACACAGGAAGAAATTCCATGATGAGGAATTCACATAGCATGGCTAGAAGAAGGAATGAAGTAAGAAAGGGAGACATCTTTGAAATGATGGATACTTAGAGCTCAAGTTCTGAAGAGAAGGGTCATCTATAGAAGTAGGTGAAGAAGACAGAGAAGCCATATCAGAATGAAAGATTGAAGAGAAGTTCAAATGTGTCATTTACTAAGGCAAACACAGGTAACAGTGGTGACAGTCATGTGTCCATGCGTTCTGACCTTGAATAGGTTGCATACACATGCACTTAGTTGTGCAGCAAGCCGCGTGTCTGTTGAAAAGCCTTGGGAGAAAGGAAATGCACATGGCTTGAAGTTTGATGTGATGGTATAACTCTGTACAACAGAGTTTGACATTGTTTATTGTAGGTTCTAACACTGTTTACTGCAGGTTTTCATGGTTCTAAGTGAGATCACGGAAGGTTATGATATAAAATAAATATTGGGTGCATGGTACTAACCCATGAGTATGGTTTGATGCTGATCTGTTGGAGTACATGTCTAGTGCTTTTTGAAGTTTCATTGATATATCTTATGATGTATTATTGGAAGCATATGGTATTGTTGGATATCATGGCTTATTGATGCATGGTTGATATACTTGCTTGGTGTAAGTAATGATGTATGATGGTACACTCATGGATGGTATTTTTTTGGCATATTGGTAGATGCACATGTTGGCATATGGTGGATACATTTCATGGATGATATCTTTTGACACATTGTTGATGTACATGGGTGTTGTGCATGGTGGACACATTTTGGTACATGATGTACTTGGTGGATATATTGTTCATGATTCTCTATTTCATTGTTGACATATATTTTGTTTCATGATGAATGGTATAGAACAAGGTTGATGCATTAACAAGTCCAAGGATCGTCATATGGTAGAATATTGTTCATCTTGCAGAGAAGATAGGGGGAGACATACCCTTAGGTGGAGTCATTCTTCTTCCCATGATTCTAGGAGGATATATTTATCAAAAACATACCTAGAAAAGAGACCTATATTTGAAGAAGGAGCACATAAGCATAATTCTAAGGGGAGTGATGGTCACAGGGGGAGTATGTTCGATGTATTTTCAGCATTACATCAGATTGATATCCCTTGTTCAAAAGGGGAGAGATTATTCAACAAAAAGAAGATAGGGGGAGCATCCCCAAGAGGAGAATGGCCCTTTGCCATTGATGTCAAAGGGGGAGAGATAATCACATTGATGTATTCTCATGGTGAGATCACACAATGGTATAATAAAAAAGATAATCACATTGATGTGATTGATGTGGATTGATGGGGATAGATTGATGTGGAGAGATAGTCAAATTGACTATTTATGTAGAGCATGCCTTGTCTACATGTTGACATCAATATTGGTAATTGGAGTTGACATCAATGTTGGTATTTCCATCAATGCCAAAGGGGGAGATTGTTGGATCATGTTGTCATTGATGCCAATGGTTTGATTATTTAGGAGATTGTTGGATCATATGTCATTGATGTAAATGATTTGGTAATTGATTGATATGATGCCCTTGATGAGAATGATATATGTCCAAGTGGAAACCAATCGATGAAAAGATGAATCATTAGTGTCTTATCATGGTTTATAAGGTGCACAAATGGATGAACTCCAAAGTGGTCCCCTTATGGTGAAAGCCCTCACGGGAAGACGCTTTATGGATTGGGTTCTCCTAGAAGAAACGTTGGACGACCCATGCTTGCATGTGGAATACTGAGATGAAGATCAATGAAGTTGTTGGTGAAACTATCCTAGATGGATAGTGCTTGTGATGCCATTTCCGGTGGTATGTGTAATGTCACATAACTCCTCACGGTTTGAGAGTTATGGCCTTATGAAGTTCGAGGAGCCCCATATGAAGGCTTGTAGCCCCAAAAGGTCAAAGAAGTAAAAGTGCTTGAAAAGAAGAAATCATTATTTAAATGATAAAGTAAAGTGACAATATCAAGATGGATTATTTAAATGATAAAGTAAAGTGACAAAATAAAGAAAGAATATTTAAATGATAAAGTATTGGAGAACTTTCTATTCATGGAAAGTGGTTAACCCTAAAATAAGGAAAATAGGTTAAGTGACCTAGAAATGGGTTAAGTAACCTAAAAATGGGTTAAGTGACCTAGAAGATGAAAGTATAAATAATAAGCTAGGATCTCTTGTAAAAAGTACATTTGATGAGAATCCTTTTTTGTGGATCAATGGAGAGCTTCTTGGTAATATCTTCTGGAGTATTGATGGAGAGCTTATTGTGATTGAATCTTATTGGTGTGGATCTCTTGAGAATGATTGAAGATCTATTATGAGGAAGAGAGCGAGAGGAGGATCTCATGGATGCATCAAAGTTTTGGCAATGTTGGAGATCTTGACGACGAAGGTCTCAAAGTCACAGAAAACCCTATTTTCTGATGCCCACGTGGGTTGTCTATGTATAGGGTGTGTGTACACGCAGGCTGGTTGTGTATAGGGTGAGTGTACATGCGGGCCGACTGTGTATAGGGAGCATGGACTGAATAACCTCATGGATATTTGTGTTTGCGCTCGTGCCAATCTCTTCGATGATGAGGCAGGTTCCAAATCTACATTCTATGGCCTTAGATCTATCACTAAGACACTGGTATGGTTACATTATTGTCTTGATAGATGCTATTGTTTGATATATTGTGAATGCTTAGGGAATTCTTGGTATGGTTTCTATGATGTGGTTCAATTTGGTTGATTTGGTTGATGGAGTGAGCAACACTCTTGTGATTCAGTAGTGACATTATTGCTATGGTATACTAGCTATTTATACATGATTGAGATAGCATTCATATTGATTTTTTGTGGAGCATGAGAAAGCTATTGGAGAGCTTGGATGTATTGTGACTGGATGTGGGTTAGTTTGAACAGCGGAAGATATAAGAGAAAGTGATTGTAGGTTGCAGTGGATCTGAGCATGTGAGGCAAAGAAAAACCCTAAGTGCTCAAGAGCATACACTTGTTACATTATACACTGGCCGCGTTCACATGCGGGTTGTAGTGAGCCAGGGTGCGTACACACGTGGGCTGCACTACTGACATGTTGCGTACCTGTTGACAGATTGATATCTGTTGAGGATTGTTCCCTCATCTCAGTTGGTGCTGAGAATGTAAGTTGAGTCTTGCATATAGAGTTGGTTCTGTTGTAGAGTTGTACTCTATTCAGTTGTTGTTGATAAAACCAAGGATTGTAGTCCATAATAAAAATAAAATTGTACATACATCTTGTGTTCTTTGTGTCCATTATGATGATGACTTGTTGATGATATATTGTTGATATATGTTGTTGATATGTGCCTACATCTAACTAGTTATAAATGACAACAATGAGTAATGAATAAATGTTGAATGCTAATTGACAAGTTTTGTGCAAGAGGGAAGTTTTGAAGAAAAGATCCCCACACTCATTCACCCCCCCTCTAATTGTTGTAGGTGTTTCCATCACATGTTTCAACGAGAAAAACATGGGCAAAATCGAGTTTACTCTCTAGCGGAAGAGTAGGATCGATCAATGATGAGATCGGATCGACCAACTTGGCACTCTTCATAGGAAGAGTGGGATTGAACGATGATCTAACCGGAGTAACCACTTTGGCACACATCAGAGGAAAATTGGGATTGACCGATGATGTAATTGGAGAAACCACTTTGGCACTCGTCAGAGGAAGAGTGGGATTGACCGATGAAGTCACCAGAGCAACCAATTTGGAACTTTTCAGATGAAGGGTGGGACTGACTGAGGAAGGAACTTGATCAATCACTCTAGCACTCATCAGATAAGGAGTGGGATCAACCGATGAAGTAACTGGGGCAGCCACTTTGACAGTTCTCAAAGGAGGAGTGGGATTGACCGAGGGCGGAGTCAGGTCAACCACTTTGACACTCTTTGAATGAAGGGTGGGACTGACCAATGATGGGACTGGATTAGTCACTTGGGTTTTAATTTCCATATGAAAAGTGGGGTCGATCAATAACGGAGTAGAATAAGCTACTTTGGTGAGTTGTTAAACCAAGGATGAAACTAGATTGACCACCTGAGCAGCCAAATTGATCGGGGATGGAACTAGATTGACCAATCAATCAAATAATGATGGGTTGGGAGAAATATTACGATAACCTTTTGGAAGTTGAATTTTTTCCAAAAGAGAATAAGCCTCATCCATACGAGGACAAAGGTGAGAATAATGATCACCTTTGCATAACATACAAGGGAATTTGACAATTTTCTTCTTCTTACTAGCCTTAATGTTACTAGTTGATAGGGTATCACCGGCATGACCAACAAGGGCTGATGATGTGGAAGAAAATACTTCTAAGACCTTGGGAATACTAGGGAAATACCTTAGAAAATGGTCACCCTTACAAAGATTGCAAGGGAATTTGGGTTTCAGATTCTTCGTTTTAACCTTATCTACCTTATAAACACTTCCAATACTATTAAAAATAGTTGTTTGTTTGGATCCAACATTTGATGTAGTTGGAGGCTTGGTCCCTTTCTAGTTCTTCTTCTTCTTCACTTTCTGTTTCTTCTTCTTCTTATCAATCTGGCTACTCGCTTGAGAGCTTTCACTAGGTGAAGAAGGAGAAATACAAGGAGACCTGATAGGCAAAGAAGGAGAAAGGTCGACATGAGGTTGATGTGTGGGTAGTGTTCTTACATTTGAAGAACTTGCATTCGAGATCACCGGAGTGGAAAACAACCATACTGGTAACCCAATTGTGAGACATGGAAGGCTCAAAGTAGCGATGTAAGGAGGACCAAATTTTTTGTAACAAGGAAAAACAAAGGGTTCTCCAAGAGAAGGAGTTGCTCCATTGGTAGTTTTGGGAACTGATGCCATTAAAATAAAGATCTAACCTAGATTTTGATAGGGAGAAAAAACAACAGATGCTAAAAATATAGTAATCAAGCAAGAAAACAAAAACTTCTCACAATGAGCACACTAGTTGGTGATGAAATAAAATGTCATGGGAACAAAGTAACAAGGGTCTGAGATAGAGCAGGTGGAAAAGTTAAGTTGGCGACCTGCTTAACGGATTTACACCCTGGTGCAAGCTCCCACACATAATCGTGGGTATACCCTCCAAGGATCCCAAGTGAGTCTAGCCAATGTCAATTCTAGGTAGCGTGAAGACTTTCCCCTCCACAGTCACCTTGTGTAAATACCTTAAAGAGATAGGCCACTAAGGTTAGCAACTACAACAATGATGCCTAGGGAAACCATCGAAAGTCTGTTCCACACGCAAGGGCAGGGTATCTAGCCTGAAATCAACTTGAAAGGATTACACTCATGATTTTGGGTATACCTTCAAGAAACCCCCATAATACGCACAATCTCTACACCAAGACTGACAAAGCAGGTTGAGTAACTGTGCCAGTTTTAATGCGACTTCATGATTGACCCTTGTGTGAGAAGGGCTTCCCAGGAAAAAATGTAGCAATTGGATTTCACCGCTCCCTAACAGAAGATCCTATGTTTGTTTGATGCTTTGGAAAGTTATCTTTCACACCTATTCCAAATCCCTTCAAATAATCTAATGTAGGTTTTCTAATAGAAAATGTAAAAATGTCTAATCAATTTTAGTTTTGTTCTTGATTTTTAAGGCTGTTGTTACTCAAAAGGAAAATAGCGTGGACAATATCGTGTTTTGACCAAATCGAAAGCTATACAAAGAGATGAAGATGAAATCTTTCCATTTCTATGAAATATATTCTACGAGAAGGGGAAAACATTCATCATTCTAGATGCACAATGTCCCAAAATGTCAAAAAAACATGCAATTTTGTTACTTCAAATGCAAGCTAGTTTCACGACCCAAAAGCAAGAAGGCATTCAAAACAATGAGAACAGAAAGAAAAAAATTAGAAGCTTGTTGTAACAAGAACTCGGTCAAGGATCCTAAAACCAACAATCATCCAAGGAGTACAATGAAATGTAGAGAAGAATCTAAGAAACGATAGGGAGAAAGAGAAAACACTCAAAACTGTCTCGACAAAAATGCAGCTAGAAAAGACAATTTTACATTTCTAAAAGAGGATTCAAGATATAATCAATACAAAAGAGAGTGAAAAACATCAAAAACCATCAAGAATCAATCCAAACCACTCAAAAAACCAACCACAAAGACTGGGTAAAGAATTCCACAAAACAGGCTGAAAAAATCTGAGTAAAAGAAGGCAATTTCACTCAAAACATACACTAGTGCTCCCCTATAAGGGTGCACAAACTGTTGCAACACCCTGTAAAACATTGTAGGGGAGCGTTGGTGCTCTAGTATGGCCTACAGGGGGCGTTGATGCTCCCATAAATTCAGACAAATGCCCAAAAATGCATAAAAGAATTAGTCAGAATGCTTGAAAAATGGGGAATTTTCTAGTGAAGGTGGGAGAAGGTAGTTGGATGATGAAAAAATAAGAATTTATTGGGAGAAAGAACTTAAATATGAAATGGAATGGTGAAAAATATCACTGATTATCCTTACAAAAAGTATTCACTCAGTCAGATAAATGAGACGAAAATGTCAAATTGACTCTAAATCGGCAAAGACAAAGAATTATTCAAAGTAAGGAGGAAAAAGATGTCACAAACCCAAACAAAGCATTATGAATTCTCAGAGATCAAGGTGTTGGATACCCAAACAAGGATACACTGAGGTGATGAGAACCCTAAGAAAATGGAAACAAGAAGAAATGGATTCAGAGACTAAACTCCTGCAAGATCTTAAATATAAAGAGGACAACACTCTAGTGTAAGGGGAACTAGAGTGTTCCAAAACTCTGTGAAGGCTTGGCAAGGAGCACTAGAACTCTGATAGCAAGGGAGGGGGAGCACTAGGCTTCAAAAAGTTCATAAAAATACCCAAAAATCCAAAAATTCAAGCAAGTTCAAAAATCCAAAGTGTATGGGATGAAATGAAGGATCAATCAAAAAATCTAAGAATCAAGGACACAGTATGAATAAGATCAAAATGAGAAAAGGAAATCAATATCTAGGAAGGAAAAAATTCAAAGGTCCCTCCCCAGTGGAGTCACCATTTTCTGTTACAGTTGAATCATCCTTCTGATAAGCAGATTCCCTCTTGGTCTCTAGACTCCTAAGGCCAAGAAAGAAAAGTGCTTAACGTGGACACTGACATCCTTTTAAGATCTAATTAAGATAATATATGAAGAGGAAGAAGAACGGTGTGTACCTTGTTACTGACGTTTTTCCTCACAAATTCCAAGCTGAGATCCAATCCTAAGCTCCTCAATAGGTCCTGTAGAACAAACAAAGAAACAACGGGCTTCTTATTCTACTAAGATTAACTCAAATACAGATCTACCTACTAAATAGAAGTTCATGTGAAAACAAACATAAAATTGAAAGAAAAAGGCCAAGCATGTATATGCATTAATGAGAACAAATTAAAAGTACTTACAATTCCTTTAATGAAGGTGCAACATTTTCTTCCATCTCTCCTTGTTCAACCCCTTTTCTCAAGTAATATACACTGATTATGCTTCAATAGCATCTCACTTATGGGATCATAAGTTTGGTGTAGTTCTCAATCTCCATCTATGCTTTCACCATGAGGAGGCCTCCTTATATAGTCCCAGAGATGCCTAACCACTTGAGAGATCTTTGGGGTAAGTTGAGGATTCCTCTCCTTCAGTTGTGGATCTCCCCTAAGATCATGCCTCGACCTCATATTCAAATCCAACCACCTTCAGATATTGCGGGGATTCTTCCCTGATTCCCTCCAACAAACCAAATTTTGCCCAAAAAAGGCCAGCGCTCCCTCAAAAATGGACATAGAGAGTTAGAACGCTCCCCTAGAAAAGGGTACAGAGTGTCAGCACTCCCTGACAGTATGCAAGGGAGCGCTCCATTCAAAATTTGACTTTTGAGTAGCTTTTACAGTGGCAAAAGGCTTATACTCCTTATCAATTGAATTCTCTTCTTCAAGACTAGTCTTTGAGGTGTCTTAAGTGTTTTTACAATGTCGTTAGAGAGACGACATAGAAAAGATAATGTTTGTGACACTTGAGACACTTGCAACCAATATGAAACACTTGCAATATTTGTAATGATGACACTAGCCATCATTGCAATTAGTGATTTTGATGTGTAACAACATGGAAGTTGTAGTTCTTGAATTCTTCACTAATATTCAAAATTTCAAATATAAATATACATGCAGTAGACGAATATGGTGATAGTAAAGATTGATAGCTCATAATTAAGGATACAAATTATTAGTTAATCATATGGTACTTGCACACATTAGCAATGGATGGGATTCTTGACTACTATGTGTTGGATCATCAATGATAGGTGGTCTCTAGGAATCCCATGATGGACATAGAAATATAAACTATACTAAGAAGACACAACTATCACAACATACATTACAATGAGACATGTTGGATGCAAGTATAATTCACTTCAAGGATAGAGTGCACTCTCCACTCCATTATTCATATTATTATCTCCATTCACTCCTATCAATACATATTCTCCCTTTATCTTCTATCGTTTGTTTACTTAGGGTTCATATATGTGTGTGTGTGTGTGTGGTTAAGATTTTGTACTAAAAATCTATTATAGTTGTATTGGTCAATGTAATAATACAAAAAAAGGTTTTTCCCACAGTCTATGATTCATACTTTGTTAAAAAAATCGATGCTTGTCTACCAAAAATGCAATTGTATCCTTTCATGAGGATTGTGAACTTTTACTAGTATAAAGCCTACTTTAAAAAACATGTCAAAACCCTTACCTTATCTTTGTCCTTTCACCAGATCCATTAGCCCATACAACTTGATAATAGTTTTCCATGAGATGCATTTCCATCACCAAGACCTGCATGAATCATAAAATACAAATTCATTATATGAGTAAATAATATATAAGAAAATAAACATGCATATAGTTCTGTAAAATACTCTAGAAAAAAATTAAGTGGTTGCATACCTTAATGAGCTTGTCTTTGTTTTGAGAATATGTTATTCTGTACTGAGAAGGGCCAACCACATGAAAGTGGATGATCATATGGCCCCTCCCTCCCCTCACATGGATCTCAATTCCCCATACCCAACAACTGATTTTCTTTATATAGAAAACATATAGACATTCATGCATAACTAGGATAGTCATAAAAACATATGAACATATAAAAATTGAATCATATGAACATATAAACATTGATAAACATCCAAATACAATTCATGAATTTATACATCTAATTTTTCTTTGATTTATATTTTTTTACATTCATAAAATTGACAACTCGGGTATCATAATCATCCAAGGACATTGTATTTTTTGTGCCCTTTCCTTCTATTATTTGTGTTTCCATGTGCTCATGTACCATACTTCTGGTATGTCGCTGAGAAGGGTGTCGAGGCATCTGTTCAGGGTCGTGAAATACAACAACGAAAATGATCATATTGATATGTTGAAATATAATTGAATTAACTAATTCATTATTTTGACTAACATTACACTATTTCTCTTTACCTGTCTGTGTAGCTGTGATAGTTGGTGCATTAATTTCTTGTCCACTTTGTTCCTCTCACAGTTCACCCTCCTCAGCTACATGCTCTTCAATTTTGAGAAGATAATATATAAGTATAATTCAAGAAATAAATATCTACAATCATAGTAAATATTTCTAATTCTAAAGCATAAATACTGGAATGGGTACTCTACTCTCCACTATCATTAGACATGTGCACCCTTGTACGACATGGAGTCTATTGAATACCACTAGATTCACTGTTGTGGTAGCACTGTTGTTTGAAAACAAACATAAATACTTAGTTAAGGGTGATATGATAAAATATGAATAGACTTTACAAACATGCTACTACGGTTTCCTTATTCATTTGATTTACCTGCGTGGCTGGGGAGATAGGACTCTAGCCCAAGATTTTCTATATTCAATCACACTTTTAAACTATGATTGTAACCAATATTTAGGTATTCCTCGGTGGAAGTAGTGTTGAACATATTTAAATTCAATGCATAACACCATTAAAAATACCAATAACAAAAACATATATTTGTTCACTATTGTTAAATAAATATTAACCACAGTTAATCATTTAAATCTTACTATTTGGGATTTTAGTTTTCCATAGCCACCCTGGCCTATTTTATGTTGGCTATGTTTTTCCACTCTGACCTTGGTTGCTTTGGAGGTGTCTGGTAGCCTACATATGGAATTTTTGAAAAAAACTAGATATCGGAATTGTTACTTAAAATAGGAAAGAAAAACATAAATGATCATATTTCACTAATAATATGACATGTGTTGTACCTTTCTTGACCAACTCATGGATGTCTTCCTTGTTTTTTAAACAATTTCTCCTTTGCATCCACTCTTTCTCTAGAACCATGGGAGGGTGCTCGTGCTTGAGGTCTAATTGCAATTTCTCCCTATACCGGGCCCTGATATATTTTAAATTCTCACCGGCTAACTTTGTAACCACTTTCTTGTTGAAAGTGTTGCGGAACAAGTCTACCATGTGGTCTATTAAATCATCTTTCTTTTTTCTATCTTTGCCATTCCATTGTGTGTGAATGGTGGGGGAAAACAGATCCAATGCTTTGTCATTTAAGTTTCTATAGAAAACATTGTTTCCTGCAAAAATGTGTTATCCATTAATTTATAATAATCTCAACAAATGTCCATTTCAATTTCATGAAAAAAATGAATCAATTAATTAACACTTACCTGCAGTCTTCTGAATCTTGATCAAAACACATGCGTCATCCACCAGAAAGGTGACATCTAGTGATCCAGTGCTTTTAATTCATTCTTCTCCATGCAGAATAGTCTCCTCTCCATGTATAGTACATTCCTCTCCGGAGTCATGTGGAGTCCCAGGCTCCGACTCATCATTCTCTGGCATGTCATGCTGGTCAAAATCATTTCGCTCATCAATGGATTCGAGGGAAACCTCAGGAGGCTAAAAAATCCTCACTTTCACTTTGCTATGTCGACATTTGTTTTTCATTGGACCATCACTGCTACCTATAGCAGTTGCAGGATCGACAGGTTCTCGACACACGTGGTTTAAAAACTCCTACAAAAGGAAAAATTAACTTTATCAGATCATATACAAAATATAAAACAAAAAAATAGATATGAAATTGTCATCACTGATAAAAATATGTGAATATGCCACTTACCCCAAAATTAGTTATTGTATTTTGTAGCTCTACAATTCTTGCCCTGTCCTCCTGTTTCAGGGGTCTTTTTCTAAGAAAACCTAGATATTATATGTTAGGTTTCTTCAAGGCCTTCGTTACAATTTTCATTGGGTTAGTCAAATAAAATATTTCGTCCTCATCAATATCCTCAGTGGGAGCGTTCCCACGTTGACCATGCCACAATACATTGATGAATAAAATTAATGAGATGAACTTTAACATTTGATAAATTTAGTTGTTGTAGTCATAAGTTGTTACTGTATTTAACATTTACCTGGTGAGGCACAACGGGTGCCTTTCCACGGTCACCCTCGACAGATGTTGACACAATAAATCAATCAACAAAAGTTATGAAATTCACCTTAACATTAAAAAAATGAAATATTGCAGTAATATCAAAAAAACAATAACAAAATTTCAGAAATTTAGTTGTTGTAGTCATAAGTTGTTACTGTATTTAACATTTACCTAGTGAGGCACAGTGGGTGCCTTTCCACGGTCACCCTGGAAAGATGTAGCGAGTGACTTTTGGACATGGTCACCCTAGAAGGAAGTTGACACAATAAATCAATCAACAAAAGTTATGAAATGCACCTGTAACATTTAAAAAATGAAATATTGGAGTAATATCAGAAAAAAAATAATGAAATTTCATAAATTTTGTTGTTGTAGTCATAAGTTGTTACTTTATTTAACATTTACTTGCAGAGGCATAGCGATTGCCTTTCCACGTTCACCCTGGACAAATGTAGCGGGTGATTTTTTGCAACGGTCACCCTAGACAAATTTTGATACAATAAATCAATAAATAAAAGTTATGAAATTCACATGTAACATTAAAAAAAATGAAACATTGTAGTAATATCAGAAAAAATAATAAAATTTATGAAATTTAGTTGTTATAGTCATAATTTGTTACTGTATTTAACATTTACCTGCTGAGACACAGTGGGTGCCTTCCCACAGTCACCCTAGAAAGATGTATCCTGTGATATCTCACGGTCACCCTAGATAGATGTTGACATAATAAATTAATCAACAAGAGTTATAAAAAATAAATAATGAAAAATGAAATATATGGAGTAAAAAATTGAAATATTTCAGCGATAAATTGTAACAATGATTGATCAAAGGTTGAGTTGAATGGTATGTAATATATTTACCCCCATAGTCGCACCCCCTCTATATATTCGATTTAATTTTAATCGATCAACAAATCTTCACCTCGATCTATTGTTTTTGTTGCACATACAAATATACGATTTCCTTCGCATCCCTCAAATATGTAATTCGGTTTCTTAGTTGTTGCCACTGGTCATGTACTATTTATAAAGCCCACAATGTTTCCAGTAGCTTTTGGCCATCCATCAATATACATAGTTTCCATTTTATTTTGATTGTTATCTACTAGTTTTATATAATTTGCGGCAACTCCGTATCTCTGCATACTTTGCGTATATTGGACCAACATCAACCAGTGATTGTATTGTATAATGGACCAAAATACTCCATCAATTCAATTATTGTAATAACCGTATTAATTTAAACATCAATTTTTTCCATAAACTGAAACAGTAACTTCTACTTGAATGCAGAAAACTCAATTATTTCTTATAATTCAGCACATACGCATGTTAAATTTATCAACGAATAATAATTTCATAACATAATAAAACAAATACGTAAATTAACATACCTTGGTCTGATGCTAACCCTCCACTTGTCTTGTTGACCTTCCTGCTACTACCTTGTCCAGCTTGAAGCCACGAACCAAATCTGCCCAAACCGTGTTTCCACCCTGCCAACTAGGACAACTTCCTAGCTCCAGGATACCATATGGATATCCTGGCCCCCGTGCCCAAAACCTCCAGCAAACCGGTGCCCCCTGTACTAATCCTTCCCGACTACAGAACTCAAACTCTCCTGTGCAAATCCAAGAGAACCCCTCCCCAAAAATCATCCCCCTTCTCGTAAGCCTCCTCCGCTCTTATCCCTCCTTCACCGCCCTTTCTCCTCATTTATTTCCTGACCTACACATTTATTGTCTTATCCGATTATTAATGATTTATCCTATTATTAATGCTCCTTATCCCCTCCGTATACATAATCTTTTAATTTAAACAATTAAATTTATTAACCCTTTTAAATTTATTACCTTGTTCATTCAATGTGATA